>LKNJ01006783.1:1416-17128 GCA_002120245.1 Maccullochella peelii
TATTACTACTATCACATTGCTATTACTTTTATTTGTATTAACATTAATACTATTTCCACTACTGCTGCTTTACATCTGTATGTAGAACTGAACCGTGCTGTGCTACTGTATGTTCACTTTCCTCATTCTCTCGCTCTCTCTCTCTCCCTCCCCTCTCTCTCAACCCAACCGGTCGAGGCAGATGACCGCCCACCCAGAGCCTGGTTCTGCTCGAGGTTTCTTCCTGTTAAAAGGGAGTTTTTCCTTGCCACTGTTGCTTGTGCTTGCTCTTGGTGGGAATTGTTGGGTCTCTGTACACATAAGGAGTCAGTCTAGACCTGCTCTTTATGACAAAGTGCCCTGAGATAACTTTATGATATGGCGCTATATAAATAAAACTGAATTGAATTGAATTTACAGGACACATGGTTGTTTAAAGGTATATCTGTCAGTCCAAAATTCAACCGCACTTGTCTGGTAGCTAGCATTAATTTGAAAACCTTTTCCTGGAAACAACTGATTTCAGGCAACTGGTTTTCTCTCCTGTACCTTGTATGGGATGTGTGTGTTTACTTGTGTCTTTGTTCAGACATTTCCCTCACACAAAGTGATGATGGCAGATTGAAAAGTGCTAACTCATGCCAAATCCCACAGTCCACTTCTATGGAGCCAGATTTGATATACTTTGGAATGATAAAGCATTTCAAAGTGCTGATGATAATGTTATTGCTCATCACATTGTTTGTCTTTTCCTTGGAGTGTCCCTCTGTGATGACAGTCAACAAGGGGTTTGTAAGCAGGCTCATGGGACACTATTAGCTTATTAGCATATTGGCATACTGTAATAAAAGCCTAAACATTGATCTGTAATTATATTTATCCAGTGTCTGGTGTTAACAATAACAATCTCATCCCTATGTATAGCATGATGGCAGGTATAGCCAAATGAATCAGGGGGTTCATTCTACTGTCCTCACTAAGCTGATAAAGTGGTGACAAAGAGCACAGGCTATGCATGCTTAGTAGTGTTGTAATGAAGGTATAACGGAGATTCATTGAATAGGAATTGGCTGCACAGTGCATAATACAGTTTACATGGAAAGAGATTGGGACAAAGTCAAATGGAAGGGAGTAATTCAGGTGTTTAGAGAATGAAAATGTTTTTGTAAATCAACTATTTATGGGAATGATTAAGTTAAAGATCTCTTTTGATTGTAAATTATACAAATATTAGATAAATCTGGATTTTTTTTTACATTTTGAAAATGTCTTAGATGTAATGTATGTATGATGTAATGATGTAATTTTAGATGTAATAATCTACAAGAATATAGTTGGATACTTTCTGATATATTGTTTGGTCCACATTGACTCCTTGAGTTCAAATATTGCACAGAAAATAAAAAATGGCTGACTTCCTGTTGGGTTTAGGGTATGGCTTCAAGAGGGTTTGTTTTTAAGTCTAGAGATGACACATCTGCCTCCCAAATGTTGTACATATATGCTTGTAGGGGGCGCAATCAAGCCATTTTGCCACACCCATGTCCAAGACCCATATCAGATGTAAATTCTAACTACTACTGCCGCATGTGCAAAGTTTCGTGAGTTTTCAAGCAGCCTTGTAACTTCCTGTTGCCACTAGGTGGCACTATGACTATGATTCAATATTTACCCCTAGATGTCTTCAGGCCAGGAATATTATCAAACATGTGAAATCTGGAAAATATCTGATTATATGGAGCACAAGTTTAGTTTGTTTTTTCATGATGAAACATCAGAATTAATTGCGACGCCCTTCAGTGAAAACTCACAATCTTCAGTGTAAAGCATCATCAAGGTCTTAAGGCCGTATTGCACAAATTTGAGGTTGTTCTGGTCAACTCAATTGGAGTAGCATGTCAAAGTATAAAACGTGTAGTTTCCTGATGCCAGTAGGTGGCGCTACGACTATGACTGAATATTGGCACGTAGATGCCTTCAGTCTGGGAGTCTTATGAAACATGGGAAGTTTGGTGAAGATTGGTCAAAGTACATTAGAGTTACAACAACTTCCTGTTTCACGGCGAAATGCACAAAATGGCCGCCACGGACATGCCGTTCAACAAAAACTCAAGTTTTAATAACTTTTCATGGCGAAGGTCTTTAGATAGCACTGCCCAAATTTGAAGTCGATCTGATAAATCCTCTAGGAGGAGTTCAGTAAAGTACAGAGCCTTTAAATGAAAAAAAATGAATATTGCACAGAAAATTCAAAATGGCTGACTTCCTGTTGGGTTTAGGGTATGGCTCCAAGAGGCTTTTTTTTTAAGTCGTGGGATGTTACATCTGCCCCCCACATTTCATACATCTAGGTGAAACGTGCCGCAGGGGCTAGTTCGTTAAAATGTTGTAGGGGGCGCTATCGAGCCATTTTGCCACGCCCATGTGTGAGACCCATAAAATATGTAATTTTTCACCACTTCTGATGTGCAAAATTCCATGAGTTTTCAAGCACCTTTAGCCCCTCAAAACTGCGATTCATTTGGGAGAAGATATCGATCGATAATTATCACTAAAAATGTCAAATCATTATTTCTTTCAAGTTCAAAGGCTGATTTTTGCTCCTGAGTGAAAGTTGAAGAAACCAGGCGGGTAATTGTGGTTTTAAACTATATTTATTGTCAGAACATGACACTTGCCAAACAGCGGAACATTTCACAAATCTGAGGTACTGTAATTTCTTACTTTCTGCGTGTTCTAATGGGTCATATTGCTTCAAATCATGAAACGGGTTTGTGGTGTTGCCTGGCTTAGCTGGCATGTGTCTTCGGCACAGTTTGCTCTGTTGTTTGTCGGATTGTAAATAGCCAAAATATCTTCAAACTACTAGTTGTTGAGTGACCTTTCTTTTCGACGATGGCTTTGTCCTGCTTCAAGCCGGTCATGGGCACTGCGTTTTCTTCGGTGTCGCTCATTTCACTTACTGGTATTTTGCTTATTCCACTCCAACTACAAGCCTGGTAGCCAATGTGTCTGTAAGCATACCTCTATTTCTGCAACATGATTGGCTCTTTTATTCCTGGCTTCTGACTGGCTCTTTTAATCCCGGTTTCTGATTGGCTCTTTATTCCTGTGACATGATTGGCTCTTTTATTCCTGCAACATGATAGGCTCTTTTACTCCTGACTTCTGATTGGCTCTTTTAATGCTGGCTTCTGATTGGCTCTTTTATTCCTGTGACATGATTGGCTCTTTTAATCCTGGCTTCTGATTGACTCTTCTTCTTCTCCTTCTCATTCTCCTTCGTCTTCTTGTTTAAAGTCAGGTGGCAACTAGCATTTAAGGTGCATTAGTGCCCCCCTCTCCTGGTGTATGGGTGGTTTAATTATATTGAACATTTATCGAACATTTGTTATATTTGTATTGAGGAAAATGATATTGCGATCATTATTGTCCTGATTATGACTCCATGTCCCAAACACTAAAAAGCCATTAGCAGCTGTTTGGGGGGTTGTTCATTGTTGTTGCTACTATTTGTAATATGCTTTCCTATTATTTCATGTTTTTCTTGTTTCTAGAAAAATTGTTAAAACCCAAATAAGATCCAATCACTCCGGCATGATGAGGAGTAGCCTGTTAAGAAGAAGCTGGGAGAAAGCACATAAATAAAATAAGTAATTTCTTTAAAATAATGTATTATTGTATTTGTTGCTAATCCAAAAACACATTTTTGCTGACCTGCTTTACCTCCTGGCACTGCTACTGCAAGATTCCGTTCCGATCTTTTTCCTTTAACACTGCTTTACACTTTTTTTTAAATAAAGCTGATGTGGTGTAACTTGTATGTTACACAAAATGTGTCTACATGTCATGACACAAAAATATAAGGTAGTACACAGTGCTGACTAAAATATTTTTTCTTTTTTTGTTCAGCACAACACCTACAAGTGGAGATGGCTTAGCTGTCATAGTAATCACAAAATCCTTTTGGTAAACAGCGGGGCAGCATTGATCTACAATGTCAATGTCCTGAGATTATTCTGGAGACATGTCCTCAAGCTGAACTGTAGCCTTTGGTCCGCATGGCTTTGTTCTGATTGTCTACTTGGTCTCAGTCAATTCCAAAGACTGTGTTTTCTCTCATTCTACTTGAATCCCTTCTAAAACACTCCTTTCTTCTCCTTGTTCTAAACCGTTATGATTTAAATTAAGGCTGTGGAGGTCAACAGCAGTTAAAATGTATGAAGAAAAATTTTAAAGAAAAAACTAAGCCAGAACACCCAAAAATAAGGACAGAACCGGTGCTGAGTGAGAATTGACAATGATGAAGATAAAGCAAGAGATAAAGAGAAAAATTGAGAGGCAAAAACAGAGCGCAGTTAAAAATGAGAGAAAGAGATAAACTGGGAGAGAAAACAAGGGAGACAGATTGAATGAGAAAGAGGCAGAGCGAAAGGGAGTAAATGAGAGTGCAGGGAACAGAGGAGAGCCTCCTGTGGAGTTTAACTTTTGGATAATGAGTCAGTCTCCGCAGGTTCCCAGATTCCCAGCTCCCATGATGCTCTGCAGCAGCTCGTGACAGGACAGACATGACATAACACGCTCCTACGATGCTGACACATCATGTCACAGTTGCAAGATGGCGCTATTGATGGCAGCCTCGGTATTGAGCTTTTTGGTACTTTTTCTGTTGTCTATTTGTTCAGTTTTCAGCTCTCCCTCTCTGATCACATTCACCACGAAGGAACTTTTAAACATCCAACAATCCACTGGTCAAACTGTATTTACCATTTCTCACTAATCCAGAAATCTTTTACTGGGCTTTTCATTGGAGGAGCAGCAGCTCTCTATGGGATTTGCAGGAGAAGCCAATGACAGAAGCGAGCCAGAGCGCCATCAATCCATCTGCCGAATGTCTGCTCTCTGGCCAACAAGATGGATGAGCTACTGCTCCTCAACAGAGCAAACGCAGACTTTTGCAGATCTGCTGCCTTAGCTTCACCAAAACCTGGCTTGGTGAGCACATCCCAGACACTACACTGCCAGGCTTCCAACTCCTCAGTGTGGACCATGTAACAGAGCTATCGGGGAAAATGAGGAGAGGCTAAATCTGCTTCTACCTAAACAAAGGTTGGTGTACAGATGTCACAGTTTCAAGGAAATCATGCAGTCGAGGCGTGCAGGAAAGATTGTGGCTGACCCCTCCCACCCCGGTCACAAACTCTTTGAAACACTCCCATCTGGCAGGAGGCTGAGGTCCATCAGGACCAAAACCTCATGCCACAAGAACAGTTTCATCCCGTCTGCAGCTGGCCTCATCACCACGGCCCGGGACTCCCCTGTGACTCGGACACTAATACCCTAACAACCCCCCCCCCCAAAGGGCATTACACGTTATATTAACGTAAGCCCCGAGGAACACTGCATACTGTGAACTTTTGCACATCCTCAGCAAATATTTTGCACATCCTGCAAAAAGCTCTCCATATTCATATTATCATATTATTGTATAGTGTTTTTTGTTTCAAATTTTATCTTATTTCACTTATTTATAATTCTTCACTGATTCTGATTCTGATTCTGAGACCATTTTCATAGACAACCGTAAAGCGTTTCATTAACCGCAGGAGCTTTCCTCATTCATTCTGGTCGGTGTTTACATCCCACCTCAGGCCTGCGTTAATGAGGCGTTACAATACCTGGTTGATTAGATTACTAACATGGAGCATAAACATACAGACTCCCTACTCATTGTTCTTGGGGACTTTCACAAAGCAACCCTAAGCCACAAACCTACAAAAACAGACCGCATTTTAAGTGTCCCACCAGGGATAAAAACACTCTGTCCCCTGTTCAGCTTTGGGACTCTCACTGTCTGGTTCATCTTCTCCCAAACTTCAGGCAGAAACTAGAATCTGCTAAGCCCTTGATCAAGACTGTGATATGGACAAACGAGGCAAAGCTGTAATTACAGGCCTGATTTATCAGGTCAACGAGGAGGCCTACATAAGTTGGGACAGAATCCTGTAAAACCAGGCCAGAAACACACTGACAAAGGAGAGAAGCAACGTTGAAAAACAGGTGAGTCAGTGTGGAGAGGCCTACAGGACATCACCAATTACAGGAACACCCCCCCACCCCCACCCCCACCCCCCNCACACACACACACACACACACACTGTGGATTACCCATGACCCATCAACTGGCCAACAACCTGAATGTGTTGTAGCAAATATGATGACTCCAATTTTACCTCTTTCACTGAGAAAGGAATGGACCTTTCCTGATTCTGGTTCACAAAACAGGCCCTGCCAGGACTCAAGGAGGACACTAATGGAAAGTTAAGTTATCAATTTATGACAGTTTGTACATGGCACCAACCTGCCACTGACCCTTTAAGGACCAGTATCCCAGGCTCAGGATGATGCCTGGACAAGGACTCATACAGGGAACAAGGAACAAAGGAATTGTTGTGTGTTTCTAACATGACAAAGTTAGAAAAGTCAGAAATGTGACAAACTCTGGCAAACGCTGCCACCGCGTCTCCAGAACACCCAAGTGGGGGTGTGCTAACCTGTTATGATCCTGCTGCCTGCTGAGAGAGAGACAGCTTACTCAAGCCGAGTCACCGCGTGGGACCGAGTGCACCCAAGGATGCCAGAGAACTCCAAGGAGCTGGCCCACACAAGAATCGACCCGGACCATCAGCTACCCCCTTCCCTTGCAGTACAACTTCTTCCCTGGCCACCAGGTGAACCACCACTACTTTTCCTGTGATATTAGGGTTGATCCTATAGATTACTAAGAGTAATTAAGAAGCATTAGGTCATAAGTAGGATCTCTCATCATTATATAAATGATATTGAATCGTAAGTATTTCACTTGTGCTACCCAACAACCTATCAGCTGCTGAATGGTGCATATAGGTGAATTCACTAGTTAAGGTTAAAATTCTTAGCCACTCGGTGGTCTCCTGTGTTTCCACAAATTAATACATTTTGCCAAGATATCATTCATTGCTTATCTGGTATATGATGGTCCTCATTCATTTATTAATTGTTCAATTGCTCAATTTTATTCATTGCATTTATTCACTGATTTTTATGCTTAGTGGTTATGTGTGTTAGTAGTTCAATAAACTGTTCATTTATGAAGATTACATGGTTTGTGTGTCTGAAGTATTATGGTCACTGTAAACAAGTCAAGAACAGTAGCAACTTCCAGAACTGACACTGAATTAATTAATTGAATATCATTTTCCCTTTTCTAAGACTGGTAGTCTGAGGTGAATTTAATGCGAGTTAAACAGTAAATTCTGTTATTTAGTATAAATATTGATTATTCCAAAGTTGAGTGTCTTCCCTCTATTTCATTTTGTATCCATTTGTATTTAGGCCTATACTACATATTTTTGGTGCTGCTGTTTGTTAGGTTTGTTACTCAGATATCAACCATCTGCATCCCCTGACACCCCCTACAGGCTTGCTGCCCTCACGTCTGTGGTCATGAAATTCAGTAGGCAGGAGGTGAAGCTGGGGAAAACCACATCCAGCACCCAGACAAACAGCACTGGCACCCCCCAGGGATGTGTGCTCTCCCCTCTGCTCTTCTCCCTCTTCACAAATGACTGCCCCTCAGGAGACCCATCTGCATACAGATGGGAGGTTGAACAGCTGGCCCTCTGGTGCAGTCAGAACAAGTTGGAGCTGAACACACTCAAAACCATGGAGATGACAGCATACTTCAGGAGGAGCCCTCAACACTGCCCCCCATCACCATAATCAACAGCATTGTGTCTGTTGTAGAAACCTTCAGGTTTCTGGATGTACTTTCTGCGCCAGCTCAGGAAGTTCAACCTGCCTCAGGAGCTGCTGATCCAGTTCTACACTTCAATAATCCAGTCTGTTCTCTGCATATCCATCACTGGATCAGCCACCAAACAGGACAGGAACAGACTACAACGGACAGTCAGGACTGATGAAAAAATCATTGGTGCCAAACTGCTCTCCGTTCAGGAAATGTCCAGAGCCAGGAAACAGGCAGGAAACATCACTTCATCTCACCCTGGACACAACCTGTTCCAATTTCTCCCCTCTGGTACGTGCTACAGAACACTGTACAACAAAACAACCAGACGCAAGAACAGTGTCTTACCCTACGGCGTCACTCTGATGAACCCTTAAATCAGTTATACAGTGTCAATAACACTCTAACACCAAAACATCCACTTACTTCCATTATATATTATATTTTTACAGTTTAAAATGCACCGTTTTAACATGCACATATCATAATGCACTGTCACTGTCATTATAAATCCTGCATATACTGCATACATGCATATACTGTACATAATCATCCACTCCATGTATATCCATTCAATATTTATTTTTTCTTTATTTTTTCATTACAAAAGAGGGTCCAGACATACATAAATACAATAAAAATCACTTCACTCCCCTCTTTTCCCATCTGCCCCGATAGTCTACCCTCCTCCTCTATGATCCTTGCCCATACAGACACTCATCCCACCCTCATTCCCACCCTCACTGCCATCCCCAGAATATGAAGGAGAAAGTTTCCAATCAAACTGATCCAAATGAGGTCAGGTAAAGTAGACATACAAATAAAATAATAGGTTAAAAAAAAACCAAAGGCTATATAATAGCCATATCATACTGATGGAGTAGCTTTATGGAATGTTGAAATGACCAGAGTGCAAATCTTCCACAAATGAGGTAAAAGGTTGTCACATTAACGTAAAATTTGCGGTTGAGCCACTGACTGTATGTCTAATCTCTAATTTTAATGTCTGCATCATTTCTCTAATCTACTGAGGGAGTGATGGAGGGCAGCTCTCCTTCCATTTGAAAAGAATTAAAGGTCAAGCAAGTAAGGTTCCCATTGCTAAAATGTTACTATTGGCTTTGTTAAGGATTATGTCCTCAGATACCGGCCCAAAAATTGCTATAAAGGCTGTAAATTGTATGTGCCTACCAATGACCTCTGAAAGAATATCAAAAGTAGATTGCCAGTACGTGTTAAGCTTGGGACATCTCCAGTACACATGAGGGTGGCAGGTTCCTGTTTGCATCGGTTGCAGATAGGGTCCAGGTCAGGTTTAAACTGTGACAGTTTGCCTTTGACCAGTGGAGCCGGTGAACTTTTAAAAACTGAATAATAATATGTCTCATACAGATTGAGGAGGAGTGGATTTTATCCAACGCTTTCAGCCATTAGGGGTCTGATATCTAAACTTCCATATCCTCCTTCTATAGAGCTTTAAGTGAGTGCAAGAAACGGTTATTATGTGCATTCAATGTTTTTGCAAATTTGTCCAATGATACCTCGACCCGATGCTTTAGTTTAAAAAATAAAATCTATAAATGTATATGAGGGCTGTAAAAGGAAATTGCTAGATATTGAAGATATAAAACTGCGAGTGTATCTGGGAATATTAAATGTATGTACAATTTGATTGAATGAGGTGAGCGTACCTTCTATATACATATATATCTTTAAATGTATACACCCCGCCTGCTTCCCAAACAGTGAAGGCTCCATCCAGCAGTGATGGTGGAAAGACGTGGTTCCCCACTAATGGTGCCATTATAGAGACTCTGTTAATCCCAAAAGCTTGTCTAAATTGGTTTCAGATCTTAAGAGAGTGACTGATTACTGAATTTTTCAGTGTATTTTAAATTTGGTCCAGCCAATGGCAGTCCAGAATAGCCAATCTAGTGCTATCCTGTCCTCATCGGGATCCACCCAAAATGTCAGCATCCTGATATTGGCTGCCCAATAGTCTGAAATAATCTGAAAATTGGGCATAGCCAGACTGCCTTGATTATACAACCTCTGGAGTATATTTTTACGGATGCGTGGGAATTTATTATTCCAAATAAAAGTAGAACTTCCTGTTTAGGTTAATAAAGAAGGATGTGGTGAGAAACATAGGGATACCTTGAAATAGATAAAGACATTTTGGCAGTGTGTTCATTTTAACAGTTGCCCCACCCAAAGAGAGGGGCAACATGTTCCAGCGTTCCAAGTCTGATTTAAGGCTGGATAGAAGAGGAGTGAAGTTTGCTTGGAACAGACCTCCAAAGCTGGACATGACCCAAATACCAAGATATTTAAATTTGTGAATAGAAATTTTGAAGGGAACCCCCGCCAAAGAGGTCTGTCTGGTTGCTGTATTAATGGGCATCAGTTCGCTCTTCTGCAAATTGACCTTATAGCCAGAAATCTTGCCAAAATCTGAAAGTAGTTTCAGTAAATTGGGGATAGACAGTGAGGGATCTGATAAATATATGGGCATATCGTCCGCGTAAAGGGATACCTTGTGTTCCCTCTCTCCTTTATGAAACCCTTTAACCCTTCATTGTTGCACAGTGTGATAGCTAAAGGTTTGATCGCAATGGCAAACAGAAGTGGAGACAAAGGACAGTCCTGATGAGTGCCACGTTGCAGAGGAGATATTTTAATTGTTGCGTACAGCCGCCTTGGGTGCAGAATAAAGAGTTTTAATCCAAGTATGAAATTGTGGTCCAAATCCGAATGTCTCAAGAGTGTGGAACAGATAGTCCCATTCAACACGGCTTTTTCTACGTCTAAAGAGATCAGCGTCTCTGGGTTATCTCTGTGGGATGGATTATATAAAATATTATAGAGACGTCTGATATTGAAGAAGTGTATGTTTTTAATGAAACCTGTTTGGTTGGGGGTGATAATAGAGGGTAGGACTGACTCTAGTTGTCTGGCAATCAGTTTAGCGAGGATTTTGCTATTTTGAAGTGAAAGGCGTTCTTTAAGTGCATCTAGAGATGATGATTCAGCTATCTTTAAGTTTATCTCTAGGATTTTTTTCCTTCAGTTCCCTAAGGTGCCCTGTTTTGCATTTTGGTACATGTGCATTATATGAGATTATTTGGCCTCTCAGGTATGCTTTCATTGATTTCCACACGGTAGATGAAGACATCCCTAGGGTCTGATTTATATCTAAAAAATGATCAATTGGTGTCTCGAAGGAGGATGCAAACTGTTCATCCAAAAGAAGAAGGGAGTATTCTAGTTGAGTGCATGGTAATTTCAAGTTTCAGGGTTAATGGTGCATGATTGTAAATGACAATTGCCTGGTAGTTGCAGCCCTGAACCAATGGAAGAAGCTTGTTGCCTAGAAACATATAGTCAATATGAGAAAAAGGAATACTGTCTGATCCCTGGATTGTGGAAAATGGCATACATCTCAGACAATGTATGGTTTAAGAATTGCCAGATCATACTTGAAGAGTGGAGTTAGGCTGGTGGAGCTACAGTCTAGTCTGGGACACAGCACACAGTTCATATCCCCAGCCAATATGAGGTAATGGGAGTTTAGGTCGGGTAGGAGAGAAAAGGAATTTGTAAAATACATTTGCCTTCATCCCAGTTAGGAGCATACAGGTATATACCAGGATAACTGGTATATTATACAGTCTACCAGTGACAATAACGTACTGCCCCACTGGGTCTGATTTAGAGTGGGATAGAGTAAACGTTACATTCTTGCCAATAAGAACTGCAGTCCCCCTTGAATGAAAGGTAAGGCACAAGTATCTTGGCATAAGGCCAGGTGAAAGGAACAACATATATACAACAGAAGAGTAAGTTTTACTTAAGTGGGCTCATTTTCCTCACCATAACCTTTGAATATGATATCACTTACCCAATTGTCCATGTAAGATTAAACAAAACATAATAAAGAAATCAAGTCTTATCAACGAAATATATTTAACTGGTGGCTGGTTGTTGTGAACCGCTGAATCTATATTTACATATACACCTATTTTTTCACACATTTCTGTACATAATTGTCAGACAGTGTGGAATGGACTCAGGAGCAGACAGCAAGGAAGTCTTTTAAGTGAGCTTTAATAGCAAAAAGTAAAAACACAAAAGGCAGGGCAAAACACAGAAGTAGAGGCAGGCTGAGGTCAAATGTCCAAAAGGTCAGGCAGCAAGGCAGAGGTACAGGCAAGGGCGAGGCAGAGTCCAGAGACAGGCCGAGGTCAAAAATCCAAAAGTCAGGCAGCGAGGCAAAGGTACAGGCAAGGGTGAGGCAGAATCCTGGTCGTCTATGAAAACAAAGCAAGGTCACAATCTGATCAAACAGGGCTAGAGCAAAAGGCTTGAAAGCTTGGCTGAGAACACAAGACAATCTGGCAATTAACAAATCAAGGGAACGGGTCTAAGTAGGGAGGTGGCTGATGAGGGAATCAGGGGCAGGTGCGTACTGGGGAGCAGGTGTGGCTAATCAAGCAGACACGGGGGCAGGAACTGAAACAACAAGACAGGAAGTGATTTCAAAATAAAACGCACACAAGGACTAACGGGACGTGACAATAATAGTCCTGTCTATGTTTTACCTTTATTTGCTCAGCTTTGTTGTCCTAGTTCTTAGCTGTTATGTCTATTCCTGTGTAAGTACATTGAGTCAAATTCAATATCCAATAAAGACGCACAAATCTGCTCTCACTGAACTGGTCAGGTGGTGCCACTATCTTACATACACAACTGAGATGAGGTGACCCACTTGGCTGATCTGTGGCCTGTCATACTGGGGAGGTGTGGTTTTTTTTGTGTGTGTTTGTGTGTATATATGTCTATAAGCTTATATGTTTATTATCTTGACATTTGTGTGTATGTGTGTGTATTTGTGTGTATGGAGTAATTTGTTAACATGCAAAAGAACCAGAAACCTTGAGAACATGAGCACCTCCATGCAAGCTGCACATCCAGATGGTTGATTCACAAGCCAATGGGCAAACACACACACACATGCACGCACATCCACACCCACACCTCTAGAGCTTTCATATTTACTTGGGCAGGGTGCCCAAGTAAATATGAAAGCTCTGTCTGTGCAGGAAAAAAAGTATTTTCAAAATTCTGTATTTTCTCCAGTTTATTAAAACCATTATTGACAGTCTTCAGAGTATCACCACCAAGCCTAAAATCCTGTTGGCCACTGAGCAGCTCCATTAGAGACTGGAAATCATGCTCAAAGGCAACTCAACAGAAGGTGTTGGGGCTCAAAAGAGTTTTTTCAAAATAATTTTACCCTTTGTTCTCTCTTCACACACAAAGTCTGCAAATCATTGTAACACATAATCACTTAATATTGGGCAGTTAGTAAAGAAGAGAAGAGAAGCTGCAAAATTGTCTCTTGGTGCATTCGTGAATGTGACTGTGTTTAGCTGTACACAGTAATATTTGTTTGTTTATCTCCTGGGCGCATTAGAAAGATTCTATATTGGGCAGCTGCTGTGAAGCATGGCTTGTTGCATCGCTCCTTTGCTGGTATTTACCATGATATTGCTACAGGGCTCAAGGTCTGGACCATGGTCATGGATAACGACTGTAATGGGTGTAAATGGCAGCCTCCGCTTCCATTCCCTGGCAGCTGCAGAGGAGCCGACACCGAGCTAATCTCTGGAGAGGTTCTGTAGTCTCAAGAGAACCTGCTGTACTGATACTACTGCAGGTAATCACATTGGTATGTGTGTGTGTGTGTGTGTGACAGATGTGACAGATCGAGCCAGCTATTGATTTTCTAGTCACAGTGTTAGCATTAACCTTATGGTGATTTAGAAAGTTCACATTCATGAATGTGTGTGCACATACTGTACGTGTTTCTATTTGTGCTTGTGCTTGGGTGTGTCTGTATTATCTGTACTATCTTATTCTTTGTATAATCCCAGTATCATATTCTTAATGAAATTACAGTAACTGAGCAACATTAGTAGATATATAGAGAAGAAGGTGTTGTCAGTGGAGCCAACAGCAGGTTCACACACCCAAACAAAGTGCTTTTACAGGAGACACTCAGTGAGAATACATCATACAAAGCAATGGAAACTTGCTTCCGGCTGCACTATGGGCTGCATGTGTGTATGCTTGTTTGTGTCAGTGACAGAGCACCTCGGTTCCGTCCCTGGTTCACTCCACTGCCTCCTGAGATGAGCCCATTCCCTCACCCTGCCCTACCCCTTCACACCCTTTGATGGATTGGTCCGAGGTGGGTCCCCGTCTGACTCACTAACTCGGTTTGGATGCTAAAATTGGGTGTTGCTAAATTTGAAACCCAAGATATTTATTTTCAGAAATTTGAATTTACTGTAGCAGTGGTGACCAGAATCTCATTCCCTGCAAAGAGAAATTAGTAAACTTTTCCTTTTTTCATGTTACAGCCCTGCAGGACTCACGGAGGATGGTCAAAGGAAGGGTAAGTGCCAACTGGTGAGGAGTTTTAATCTTGAAGTTGCCATTTATGACGTGTCTGGCTTTCATGGACCCAGTAACAATCTGATAAAGGATTTCACTCCCACAATTGAGTGATGCTCAACAGGAACAACCCATGCACTCAGGGAACAAAGAACAAACTGATTTTGTAATGCAAAGTTCAATGTATGCTAATAGATTTGGTATGTTTAGTTAACAATATAGGAAAAATATGCAACCTTGAGTGAATATGTTGATTTTGATGGTGGAACAATATAAACTGAACTAACAGGAATGGTTTACACATATCCACTAATCTGGAAAAGATACAGAAAGGATACCTGGACTGTTTTAATAGGTTATAACGTGAAGAATGTGAATGTGTCTATGTCTAACCAGTGAAATTGATCATAGTTTGTAAAAGGACAAAATGCAAGTTGAAATGCCAATTCTGACTAACACACACACAGAGTGCTGTGTGCGAGTGTGGGTCTGCCCCACCCCTCCTTTCTTTCTCCTGAGGGAGAGAAGGGAAGCACATTCCTGTGATATGGTATCTGGGGTGGCTGTGGCTCAGGTAGAGCAGGTCCATTAATACTAGGGTTGGCGGTTTGATCCCCAGCTCCTCCTGTCCTTTGGCAAGTGTCCTTGGGCACTGAACCCTAAGTTGCTTCCGATGGAGACCAGAACTTAGCATGGCAGCTCCATCATTGTTGTGTGTGAATGGGTGAAGAGACCAACCTGTAAAGCGCTTTGGGAACCGTTAAGGTTGAAAAACACTATAGAAGTGAAGTGATACAAAGAACACTGGCTTACCTGTATTAACTTTATTTACTTATTCATTCATCAGTAGCTCAGTGTTCCAACATCCGCAAGCGGCAACTGTTATCACAGCTAGAGATTGAAGAGGTACAACACGAATGCTACAGCAAGGGGGAGCCAGGTACCAAGGTACGAGATTGGGTACCAAGCCCCAATAACAACACGCCTATACAATACAGAGAGGCTTAACACAAGAGCAGCTAACCTAAGACTGAAGATCATCCGATGGCCGATTACCAAGACTAACTGAAGTACCCTCTGAAAGTTTGCTAGAAGATGTGAATGCAGCACTACACACAATCTCTACTGCGACCATCACTGAGACCAACAAGCTCATATACACCACAGCAACAGTGATCCTTGAGATGCTTGGCTACAAGATGAGCAAGAGAAGCCATAAGGAGCAGTATCCTCCATGGAGAAGGAGGCTGGAGGCCAAGATTCAGGTAACAGGGAGGGAAGTTAGCCAGCTATCAAAACTACAGAAAGGTGTGATGAAGAAATGGCTGCCGAAGAAATATAACAAGCTGCCCATACCTGAGGCCCTGGAGACTGCCAAACAAAGACTCACAGCCCTGGCCACTCACCTGAAGAGGTACACCAGAGAAGTAGAAGCTAGGAGACTAAACAGAATGTTCTCCACTGAACCATCCAAAGTGTACTCTCAGT
>LKNJ01006784.1:0-15361 GCA_002120245.1 Maccullochella peelii
GCCATGGCATCAAAATCTCACTCCAGCCAGGTACCCAAAGTTGCCAACCTTGGTCTAGGTTTCCAATGTAGAACTGCACATTACAATGATAATGGTGGCAAATTTACCACCGAAATTTGTGGTACTTTAAAAAAATAAAACAATGGTCCTTGATTTCAGACCAACGTAGACCAGCTTCTTGTTTGTAGCTAGCAATCGTTAATTTTGCTGGCTAAAATGACAACTGTCGCTGGCAGATTTTATAGCTAACTAGTAGCTATAGCTAACTAGCTAATTACTCACTCTGTGTCAGAACTCAAACTTAAACTCAGCCCAAAACACTAAAGACGATCAGAGAGATTGAATCGATGATCAGACAGGTTGTAAACAAGCCAACAGTTTATCCAGAGCAGGAAGTGGGTCTGAAAATTGTGATTTGATGAAACAGACAGTTTGGGTAGTAACTTTACCCTTCATCTTCGTTTTCTCTTCCAAACAAGTTTGGCTATCCTGGGTTTGTTTTTTTGTTTTTTTACAACCTGTCTGATTGTGTTTCTTGCCCCATCAAACTTTTTAGCAATGTCATCTTGTTTCCAGATCTCAGGAATTAACTTGTTGAGTTCGATGTTATTATTACTCAAAGAAATTTTACACAAAATTGGACCCAACTTGTAATAAACTGGAATTACCCTTAAACCCCTGGCCTAAACTTACTGTATATTAGTTATTTTATAGGCCCTAAACCCAAATCCTAAACTAGCAATTTGTAGAGGAGAAGACTGGTGAAAATAACCTAATTTCTAAAAGCTGTGCTCATGCTAAGGGTCTCAAACTGAATTCGACAAGGACAGATGAACAAAAACACACATTAATACACAGTAAACCATAATTAATCTCTTATTGTCTCTGACGGTTTCTTGCGACACACCCCCTGTTTCCTGGTGACACGCCAATTTACCAGAAGCTGCATCAGTAGAAGTCTTACGGGACTAAAAAAAGCTCTGGCATCTATCACTGGCCTCGGATTTAGGGAAGTGAAACTCAGCTGGCAACCATCCTATCCTCCCAAATCTCTGTACTACTAATCTTTAAATATGTAAATTATTGAATGTAGAGGTGTAAAAGGGAAAGCACGGAGGTACAACTTTCCCAGTACCTCTGCTTTCCATGGAGGGGCATGACCGAGCTGAGCTGAGAGACTAGAGCTCATGTTACCCATCACCAATGAAACCCTTTCACAAGCCACAACAAGGAAGTAGGACAAAAGAAGACATGCATGCACAAGCACATACACAAGTAAACAAAATCAGCAGTGCTCTGGCACTGTGCTTTGTAATCACTATTAGAAAGGCATTTGACACAGTGGAGAACAAATCACAGCATGCAAGAGATCCTTGATTTGTTTGAGGAAGACAAAGTTAAAGGATTGATTAAAGTTTTGAGTAGAACTGCACTGCAAAAATTCAATATTTAAGACAGTTTGTGTGTTTCTGCAAAACCCAGTCGAATGGCAGATTTGCCTTAGTGGCACTGTGTCAACTCTGCACATCTGCATCGTCTTAAAGAACCATCAACTTTAATACTTTGTGGCTACAGTGAAGTTGTAACAGAGAGGACCACTCTGGAGGTTCTTTTGATCGATATTAACTCTGATGCATGCTGTTTGGACAGATATGCCATTTCAAAATGTTTTCTGTCGTTGAAAGGTTATGTCTACACCGTCTTGCAAACCCCCTGACCTTTCTTGTTATATACATACTGTAACCCTAACCCTGCTTCTGCCCCTTTTTGTACATTATGCTGTGTTCAATTGCCCTCACATCACATTTTCCACTGGGCTCAAATCTCTGTGTGCCGTTAAGCTAATCTTGGATATGTCACTCAGTGTGGACGAGTGCTGCTATTATGTTCTGCTACAGCTTTATGTTTCCCTCGCCCCCTGCTCAAACACATGGAAGAAATACATGGAGGCTGGAGCAAACATGACGATAGAACATGTCATCCTACTGTGGTTTCCTGCTCTAACAAGGCATAATCACACCTTGGCAACCTGAGGCTGACTGTTTCATAAGGGGGTTTGCAGTGCAGCTGGGGCTTGCAGTCACACAAGTCAGGAAATTTTGATTTGTCCTTAAAAGCCATGCAATCACTCGCGAGAGAGAAAGGTGATTAGGAAGACAGCAGTGGTGAGGGGGAGGATGGCGAGATCACGCACAGTGCTTTCTTCTCTCCTTCCTGGATGGGGGACAGGGGTCCGGAGCGGGGGCTAAGGTTCTGGTCTGAGGTTCTGACTGAAACTGAGACAGAGCCCGGCTCCTCTGGAGAACAGCTTCCATCCTGGAAGTCCTCCCTCTGGAGGCCTCTAATCGTGGAGGGCTGAATGGGCTCCTCCACTGACGATGTCCAGCTCAACTCCTTTTCCTGCTCTCCTCCTCCTCCTTCATCTTCCTCCTGGTCCTCATCCTCCTCTTCCAAGCCAGGGACACGGTGGAGCTTGGCCCGCATCCCCTCGACCACAGGCTCCCCTGGTGGGAGGGCGTCCTCCAGGTGCAGGCTCTGGACACGCCTAGGGAGAGGGACCCTGTCCTGCCCAGTGTCTTCCCCTGGGAGGGTGGGATCTGTCTGGGTTGACATGTCTAGTGTTGCTGGTCTTGGTCTCGGCTTCATGGACACTAGGCTTCCTATGTGGCCATTCGCATTGGTCACAATGCTGTCTGACAGTTGGCTAGAGATAGTTCAAAGGTTGAGGTCAACACAGAAGAGTCATACAGGCAAATTACACATCATACATCATATGAACACAACCCGGCTTCTGAACAGACAAGCATGCCTCTGATGTAGCAAGCAATATGGCTATACATCAAGTGAAATAAAACAGTGATGGCCCTCATCATCCCTCCTGTAGGTCCAGTACCTGGTAGCAGGGTGGCGGATCCCGTCGACTACTGAGCTGGAGGACAGTTTTCTGCTGCTGGTGCAACCATCTGAGCAGCACACTTGGTTCAGCACTCGTGCAGCACCGGGGTTCACTGAGTGGGATGAAAGTTGATTATTAGCTGGAGGAGAGATTTGATACTTTGCCATTCCAACATTGTCGATAGGAATTTGGTTTGGTGAGCTTAGTATCGGCAGATACTCGGTATTATATGACTCGGAACCTGATTGGGGGCAAAAAAACCTGATTGGGACATCCCTAACAAGAGCACCATCTCACATACAGTGACCACCTTAGGACATAAAAATAAATTAAGTAATAATACTAAATAATTAAAACAAGCATTCCCATGCTATCAGTACCACAACCAACTATGATGTATACTACGGCTGGGCTAGCTGACAAATGTATCACGATAAAATGTTTCATTTCAGTCGATATCGATATTTATTGATAATTTTTAATTACCTATTTTTAATAAAGACCAGGAGAAAAAATTTGCCATACTGGCGAGCTTAGCTGTCATTTTTTATTAACAATTTCCTTACCATCTGCACTCATTTTCTCACACCACGCTGTTTCTGTTGTTGTGTCACATGTCGATGGTGCAACCGAACAACACACCTGTTAAATGATTGGCTGTTTGTGTGTCACAGCTCCATTATGAAGGGATATGATAGGCTGTTTATGAGCCAGGGCATATTCATTATGTGCTTTCATGGCGGTTTGCATTTAATGCATTTAAGTTAAACTATCGAACATTCTACTGAACAATTTTCTTATTGCTATTGATGACGTCTCTATCACCGGTACGGTTATCTGGAGGCTCAGGGTGTAGATTTCAGCAAGGGATGGTAGCTCCTGGCCTATGATTTTTTATACAGTGCTGAGGTGTTTCCGTACCACACAGTTATTCCAAAGGTGAGGATGCTCTCGATCCCAGCACGATAAAATTGCATCATACCTTCCCGTGATATGGAGCACTTTTTCAGCTGTCTTAAGAAGAAAAGTCTTTGCTGAGCTTTCTTTAGCACTGTTGTAGTGTTGACTTCCCACTTTAAAGAAGAGGAGACTGTTACACCTAAGAATTGTAGTGCTCCACCTGTTGAATTTCCTGACCATTTATGAGCAGATGTAGATGGCCATTATTAGTTATTTCTGAGTGATACTGCACTGGTTCACTCCAGTCATTTTCCATGAACGGTGGGTAAGAGAATTATAGTCTACAGGGCAGAGTTTCTTATTAAATGTTTTGATACAAATGGAGAAGTTTCAGAACCAATACCAATATCAGTATTTTATTTGATACATTAGTTTGTCAATCACTCAGTTAAATTTAGTTACTCAGTTTATTTAGTTACAATGTTTCAGTTAGTAGACCTGAACCTGATAGTGGGGTTGGGCAATACGACAATATATACCATTATTATAGAAATGTGCCAAGCGTCACAGATTTTATATTTTTTCTACACTGTTTATACTGTGATTACTATTTATTTAATATCTCATTATTATATTATTAATTTATATTAGGACCTTGTGAGTGATGTTGCAAATAAATGAGCAGGCCTACTTCATGGCAGTCTTTGATTTACTTTGATTAATTGTGAAAATAAATGACAGATTAATCGATAATGAAAATAATTGTCAGTTGCAGCCCTAATCAGGAGCATGAATTACTTATTAAGTTTTTAGCACGACACTTGCCAGGCTCTGAACATTAAGCTTTTGGCTTTTAAGCTTTTCTGGTGTGCCAGAACATTTTTGAAGTTTTAACCAATACAACAAATATAAGCAGTGCCTAAAACATGGCCTTGCATTTCTATTTTCAGCTCAGCTCAACAACCATAGCACCGCACTGTTAAAATGATTTTGAAGAAAGTGTGATGAACTCACGTGTACTGAATCCAGCTTCTAATGGGGTTCCACTAACACAATCAGACTGAGTACATACAAGGCAATGGGAAGAGCTAAACTAAATCATTTTACGTTCCTTAATTGACAAAACTGAATAAAACACAATATTGTGTACATGACTTGTCTTTGCATAAGTAATTGTCAAGTGTGGGGAAAAACACACAGTGAAAACACTTGGCAATGTTCTACCATCCAGTGTACCATGAGGCTGTATGTAGAGTATGCTGTATACTAACCTGCAATGAGCTGCTGTTTCAGTAATGGTAGGAGCTGATCATGGAGGCGGATCCTGCGCAGGGCGTCAGCCAGTGAGGATTTCAGCAGCGTGATCTCATCCTCCTGCGCCTGCAGACGCACCTCCATCATGGAAGTTCGGTCTGGGAACTCAGCGCTGCTGTCTGCCGACACGTCATCTACAAAGAGACCAGAAAGGGGGTCTGATTTTCTGCTTTTCTGAGCCCCCTTTATAAAAATAAAGGGGGCACAGAAAAGCAGGGCTCGTTGTGAAAAGCCTGGCTTGAATGAGCCTAACAAACTAACAGGATGATCAAGCCTTGCTGTAAGAACTGTTCGTTCATGACTTTAAAACACAGATCTGAGACATCAAGCACCCCCTGCAGACCCCCCCCCCCCTTTTTTTTTGTCAGAGACAACACACATTAATTAGCATCAATCTGATGTAAATGTATCATTATTAAAAAGTAATATAAAATGTAGTTACTGTCAATCTGTTACTGTAAATGTACAGTAAAACAAATAAGTAAATAGAAATACATCCTGCAGCACCCTTGACCTGTCCTTAGTACACCACAGCCGAAAGCAAAACATTTTTTTATTTTTTTCACTGCAGATGAAACTGACAAAGGTGTAAGCATAGATATAAACACTCCTAATGTATGTCAAATTGTGATAAATTGGATAAGTGCTGCAACTTGACTTGACTTGACTTTGTGTTCACAATAAAATCAGTCCTGAGAGACTGCAGGGGAGGAACTTTGAAGTCTGGCTTCAAATATTGTAAAGCATTTCACAATAAAAGGTAAAAACACAAACATTGCATTCAGTTTATTCTCATAAACAATACAGTCCCAGTTGTTTTTTTAACATGTGTTTGTTGTAGAATCATGACAATAAGTTGGAACATGACAATATAAGTAACCCATTTCTTGGTTTTTCTCTTTGGATGAGAGTATGAAATCAACCAATTATAGCTGACACAAAAAGACACCAGCAACTTTTCCACTACACACTAATCTTTGCAAACTGAAAGACTTTCTCCGTCACTCTGTCTTTTTTTGGACGTTCAGGAAGCCAAATAATTTGTGTCAACCCAACGGATGGAAACACAATGAGACTGCATTTTTTTCCCTCAATAGTTTGAAGAATTGTGTAAAATTCGCCTGACATCTGGATGGAAACAGGACCGGAATACATTGTGTAATAGATTACTAAAACTATAACAAAAATGTTCTGGTTCGTTAAGTAATTCTAGTGTCAATTTCAGTTTTAAACCATCGTAGTGAGGACATTAGGGCTGATGATTACTTTCATTATCAATTAATCTGCCAATTATTGTCACGATTAATCGATGAATCGTTAAGTCTATAAAATGTCAAAAAACTGTGAAAAATAATTTCCCAAAATTGCTTCTTTTGTCCGACCAACAGTCCAAAACCCAAAGACTCTTCATTTACGGTCATAAATGACAAAGACAAGCAGCAAATCCTCACATTTAAGAAGCTGGAACGACCAAAGGGTTGACATTTTTGTTTGAAAAATGACTGAAACGATTAATCAATTGTCAAAATAGTTGGCAATTCATTTTCTTTTGAATCGACTAATGGATTCATCAACTAATCATTGCAGCTCCAGAGGACAATATGCCAACCAGTGCCTTATGTCAGTGAGGGTCCTCACAAGTGTAGAAAGACAAATGTGTGTGTTTTCTGGCGTGCTGTACATTTGGAGAGGGGATTACAGATGTTTAGAGCATTGAGTGTCTCTCAAAGACCTGATTGTGTGCTAAGTTCTGGTGTGTGTGTGTGTGTGTGTGTGTGTGTGTGTGTGCGTGTGAGAGAGAGAGAGGGAGTGCATATGAAGGACATAGCTGGTTCTGGTTCAAAAAGTATGTGTGCATGTGAATGTGTGGAATGCCTCCTCCTTCTGTTCTTGTGTCACAGGATGGAACAAAGCTATGCATAGCGAGCATCAGGAGGATATTTTCCTTCTCCAGCTCAACTCAGCTGTGTTTGGTAGTTTTCATGATTACTCAGCCACTCAATTCTCGCTCAGGTATTTTAAGTGTTATTTTTTGCACTGCGGTCCGACAAAGCACAAGTGTTAATTGACCAAGAAGTTCTGAGGAAATGGTTTGCCCACTCAGTAATAAGTAGGTAAGAGGTTCTCAGACACCACTCGTCTCTCAATTTTAGAAAAGGCTAAGAGTTGAGATCCACAACCTGGAATTACACAGTGCCAGTAATTGTAGTCTAAAGCTCCATTTCCACATATATCTAAATTCTCTGACAATTCACATACAATATTCTCTTACTCAGGACTAACTTTGTTCAAATCTACATTAATAGCCCCAGTGGGAACAAACACGGCAACATTGCCAGGTAAAGCACAGGCTGTGATGTGTCTGTGGTTGCGGAGCCTGGATCTGTGGTGCGGGCCACCTGCTGCCCCCGTGTTGCTGCTCGGCAGCCGCTGCTATTGTTGTTTTTGGACTTATCATTAGAATTACTACTACCATATTGCTATTAGTATTATTTGTATGAACATTAATACCATTCCCACTACTGTTACTTTATATCTGTATGTAGAACTGAACTGTGCTGTGCTACTGCATGTTCGCTTTCCTCATGCTCTCCCTCTCTCTCTATCTCTCCCTCGTTCTCTCCCTCTCCTCTCTCTCAACCCGATGACCGCCCACCCAGAGCCTGGTTCTGCTCGAGGTTTCTGTCTGTTAAAAGGGAGTTTTTCCTTGCCACTGTCGCTTGTGCTTGCTCTTGGTGGGAATTGTTGGGTCTCTGTAAACATAAGGAGTCGGTCTAGACCTGCTCTTTATGGAAAAGTGCCCTGAGATAACTTTGTTACGATATGGCGCAATATAAATAAAACTGAACTGAATTGGATTGAACTGATGTGAAGTGAGACTACCATAAGTTCTGAAATTGTGGTCAGGCCTTTATTTAGCTCAGCTGCAGACAGAACCAGGCCTTTAATAGAAACAGGCTTCTATTTCTATTTTTCCCTTTTAGCCTCCCTATTTTATGATCTGCTCCTGTTTTAATTTTCTGTTAATGCAAATTCAACACTTCCTTCATGTTTACCTGTTGTCTTGACAAATTCATCATAATGTACATTTCCACAGCACAACAGAGTCATGTCATACTCACCACTCTGCTGCAGAGTTTCTCTTTTTAACAGAAATACAGTTCAATTCACTACATCCAGTCGCTTCTAATTGGACGCTTTTTCAATCACTGTCAAGTTACCATCAATTAAACTGAACACTTTTTAGTAGGCTTTTAATTTGAAACATCTGCATGAAGAATTTGTTATTATTGATAGCAGTGTAGTGATAACACCACTGAAAACTGACTCAGTAATGTAAGTTATACAGCAATATCTATCTAAAGTTTGTTAACATTAGCTAACATTAGCTACCAACAGCTACTGGTCATATCAGACCAAGTAAGGCTGTAGCAGCAAACAGTGTATTGAATTGACAAAGGGTGCGTTTTATTGCTTATGAGTTTAACTTTTCAACTGTATGAGGAAGAATGTGTTATTTCCTCTTTCAAAAGTTCCTCAGTCGGAGAAAAAAAACAATTCACATGAGAATAGCGATTCTTGTATAAACATTTATTTTTGTATGTCGTTAATAACGTTATGTTGATGGGACAAAAAAGACTGAACTCAACTGCGAGGGTGCAGTGCAGTTGTTCCAACAGCCACCCTCAAAGGTGGAGTGAAAAGCCGGCCACAAAGAGGAGGGAGGTTCAATATAATTTAAATATGGGGATAACGGCAGCCATTTTCAAACCGTCTCTCCTGGAAGACATTCATAGTGTTGAACTCGGCTGCTCTCATGAAATGTGCCACAAACAGTTTGCTTTGCAGTAACAAATGAAAAAAGAGAGCTCAAGAGAGGAGTTCAAACCCTGGCTCCTTTCTCACCGCTGCACAGCTCTCCAATCACTGCATGAAGTAGGTGTGAATGTCAAGATGGTTGGTTTTGGAAAGTAACAGAAATGGTTGGACATGGTCACTGCCCAATCCAACGTCGGAAAGGTGTGGGGGGAGGAGGTTTCTGAAGCTATTCGACCGCCCAACATGCAGTTCTGATGGAGTATACTGACTGCTTATCGTTAGTGGAGTGGAGCACCAAACTCCAGCACCAGCAAAAATATCTGCGCCCGTACAGAGTTGTGGATAATGACGGGTTTCACTGGTACTAATCTCTATAAACATATATCTGCATATGAATGTAAGATCTGTAGGCAAGGGACAAGATTTTGGTATCGGAAGCGCACTGGTTTCCGTTTGTAGTCCGAGTAGTATTGACCAATCACGTTTGAGCGGGGTTTGGTTGCATGCAGGTAAACAGTCTGTGTGGAGAGCAAAAGAGGCGGAACGCATTGGCTGAAATGCAATCTCAGGACCCATCGGCTATCGTCTGATGACGATTTTGCTTTTTATCAATCTCGGAACCCTGGAGATTAGCTTTTTATTCGCTTTTTCAAAATGTATCTGCATTCAAATCGTCATCAGACATTAGCCGATGGGTTCTGACATTGCTAACTGGACAGTAAACAATGACCGGCGAACAGAAGAGGAAGTCTTGGCCCAGATATCCAGATACCGGATATCCGCTGGCTACACTGGAAGCCCTGAAACATTGGCCGTTGCCCCCAGAGGCTAAATCATCATCGGACGATAGCCAATGGGTGCACTGGTACTAACATTGCAGCAGAGAGATCGTTCTCCACTGCTGGAGACACAACATTAATAACCAGATCAATAACAATAACACATAGAGCAGCTTATTGTAATGTGATGTTGGACAGTAAATTACACTTTCATTCATTATTCTTGAACAGAATATATGACTGTAAAATGCTTCCAAATTAATGCACTTTTTAAAATAAAAAAGCAGTGTACTGCCCTACTCTCTGCTTTTTTCTGTTTGTCAGACAGTGAGTTTAAAGACCATTTAGCTTAACTGCCAGTTATGTTTTATATTCCAATTCAGTGGACTAAGAATACGAGTAAATGGTTTGGCACACAGTGTACTGGAGTAACTAAAACTAGTGCCCCTTTCCATTTATTCAATCAACAATTGGTTTTGAAACAAAAATCGATTTTGAATTGAATCATGACACCAAGAATTGCAATCACAATCGAATCATGAGATTCCCAAAGATCCCGTCACACGGTCTTGCTTTAAAGATTTACACAGCCACAAACGTCAATGTAGTTCTGAAATCACACTGAAGATGACTTGTACTTTGGTGTCCTTGGTCAAGACCAAAGCAGGCTATGATTTATTCAGTCCGTATCCATTTAGAGTTCACACTGTCTTATTAAAAACACACCAAAAGTGTTAAACACAAAGCCACATGGCCTGACAGTGAACTCATTCACAGGTCAGTTTTGATGAGCTGGGGGAATGATGCGTCACTTAACTGAACTGCACTCAAAGGTTTTATGGTGTGGTCTCACCACAGATGAGTTGACAAAGAAACAGTTGGATAAAAGCATTAGGTGGTCCTGTAGCTGGACTTAATTCGTAATAAAATTGATTGAAACAGTGGAAGGAGAGGACCACAACACCACTACATGATAACTCATAACCATAACATAAAATCCTGAAGTTAGTCTGTGTTGTGCTGTCACCACAAGCGGAAAGTTTTAAAATCCAATAATCAAATGCCTGGCAATGTTATGAACTCCCATTGTGAAAGGGGCTTATATAAAACCACTGGTACTGAAGAATTCTAAACCCCCCTGCTCCCAGTCCCAACCAGCACGCTGAGTAACCCAGGGTGACAACGGAAATGGTCACGTGTAAAATACACACAGAAATGAATTCTTATCAGGGTGCCTCTGCAGGACAGGAACAGCTGGGGTTATTACAGTTTTTGAATCTCTACTGCTTCATTGGAAGATTTCACCAGTCTGCTATTTCAATTCATTGCTGTTAAATGACGTCACTATTTATTTTCACTTGGTCTCAACTTGTCTCTTCCGTGGCAGATAGTGATTTATTAATTTCCCCAGCATGTCAACTGAAAACACCAAAACACTGAGATTCAAAGATGTTAGATTTTGCTTCGCTTCACCCGCTCAGCTAGCTACACTGAAGCTGAATGAATTTGGTGCAAAATGTTGACTACAGAGAAAAGCGCTGGTTCTTTCATTCTGAAGGACTGACACCAAAATATGACTTTCACAGCTAGTCATCATTTTATGCTAACAAACTACACTGTAGCTCATAAAATACCTGGATGAAGCATTAAATTGTCTACATTTGGCAGGTTGGCCAAAAATGAACAATCAATCATTTTTAATAGAGATGGGAAAATATATGGAAATTCAATATATCGTGATACAAAAGTATAGTATGTATCTTGTGATTTTTTTTCTTATTATTTTTCTGTTGTACAGTTGTAGTCACAAGCTAGCCCCTACAGGGTTCCAATTAAACACAGGAAAAGATACCTGAATAGGTATAAAAACTCTTTCATCCCTCTATCAGTGAATCTCCTAAACTCAGGACGAAATGAGGGGCTGTGTTGCATGTATTTGAATGTATTGAATGCACTTATATCTGCACTTGTTTTATGTGGCAGCCTTTATGTCCAAGACAAATCTCCCAAGGGACAAGCTAAAGTAATCTTGTAATAACCACTTCTACAAACTTTCCCTCGGCCATTACATACTTTGTACTGCAGAAGAACGCTAACACCTTTGGTGCAATTTCTCCTGATAACACTCCTTAAAGATGGCAACAGGAAGTGCTGATAATGTCTGATCTAGATAGAGAATGCTCCACCACCACTGAAGTCAGCACTACGGCTTTCCTGTGAAATGTGGAAAAAACAATGAAAAAGTTACTGACAAGATGAAGACTATCTTTAAGTTGTGCAAGATGATAATGCCCTACATGATGGCAAACACAACCAACATAAACACTCATTTTCAATGGTACCACAAAGAGATAATGGATACACTGGAAAAACTGCCATGGGACCCATGGCAAATTATCCAAATAATTTGCCACCCCTCTACCACAAACAATTATGTGAACCAATGAAACAACAAAAGTGGTGCAGCAGCAGTGGTTCGGCTATTTTGCATAGTTGAAAACAAAAGTTTTAGAGGCTTGCTCACAGTGCTGCCCTATTTGTACTAATGGTATGTGTTATACAGTAATTACATGTTAAATCAAGCCAGTGCCAAATCAAACAGTGCTTATTAAGTCAGGACATTAGGCATAGCCCTACACTGTTGTCATTAAACTTTTTATTGTATCATGGTTTTATCAAATCCCATATCGTGGATTGGATTGTACTGAGGAAAAAAAGCATTTGCTCCTTTTATTTATGAGGAATACTTTTTCGAATGTTATTGGGAATAAAAAAATGTAAGATAATGTGTATTTATGTATAATATCTGCAATGAAAACTTGACATATATTGTATATCTATAAAGCCCTCAGTAAATAAATTAAAACAGAAAGTAAAAATGTGAAAAATTGATTTTTGTAAATGTAACCTAGCCTGGATCCAGACGCCCACACTTGCCCACAGTTTGCCTGGAGCTGGTAGCTGCTCGCTGTATGGTGACTGTCAACAACAGGAGATGTCAGCGCCTTTGCCAACTGAATGATGTAAAAGCAGCCAGAGGCTTTGAGGAAGTTTTGGCATGTCAGGATTATGATTCACTGTGGCCTTTCAAGACACTTTCCTTTGGTGTAGCAGTTTCACTGGAAGATGCATTTCATCATCAGTGCTGTTGCAAAATGCCTGGAGCTGATCCAACTCGGCAGTAGAGGAAATGTTCCTTCAACAATTAGGTGTGCTTGGAAATCCTGCACACGGTTTATCTTTTCGAATAACAAGTACACAGTGGAAGACAGCAGACCTCTCTATCAGCTGGATGTTAAGTGTGATATGGAGCCATGAAATCTGTTTTCACTGCTGATCTCAGGTCAAACGTGATTTCTCTCTGGCTATGGTTACACTGCTCAGTGGGAAAGCGCCTCACTTAGGTGTAAAAAAGTCCTTTGCTGAGTATTTATCAAGCAACTTACTCCTACAGCAAAGTGTAGGAGTAACATTTGAAAGCAACTCTCAAGTGATCACATGATTAGTAACATGTATGCTCTGAGCAGGAACAGCCAATCAGAGACAAGGATTTACCTTTACTTCGGCCCCATTGTTCATTCTTCGACCAATGCGGACTACAAACGGAAATCAGAACGCTTCCGATACCAAAATCTTGTCTGGTGCCTACAGATTCTGCATTCATATGCAGATATCCTTTTATAGACTTTTCATACAACAACATCCTATTTAGGCTTGCAGGTCAGGGTAGAGTTTGGTTTAGGCTCAAAATGGGCTAAGAGTCAGGACTGGGTATGGGGATTATAACATCAGGGCTCTAAACGCTCTAAACTTTCAAGATTGTTGTCACTTGAAAGTTACTTCAGTATCAGTATAGGAGTATCTAAATACTATAAAGTCTCGAATAAAAGCTAGTATTCAAATAATGGGCAAATCTCAAGTAAAATAGCTGACAGTGTGTCAGAAACAAATAGAGGCCAATCGCTGATAGAGGCTGAGCAAAACAGACTGAAAGGTAATGGAATTACCTCAGTTGCTCACATGGTAAATTCAGCATACTCTCCATTTCCACAGTACTAATTCCATTAGTACAGCAACAGAGTCATACCACACTCATCACTCTGCTGCTCTGAGTTTCTCTTTTAAACACATATACTGTTTTCATTCACCCATCAATTCTAATCACTTCTACTTTGCCTTTTTTTTTTAATCGCTGTTAAGCAGCTGACAATGAAACTCCACACTGCCTGGTTATTTTTTACATTAAAAGTCTACCAGGAAAGGAAAAGATTAAGCCAACCACACAGCTTTTAATGTGAAACATTTGTGCAGGAAGTGTTGAGTTTAATTGACAGTAGCCTAATATTGATAAAAAATTTTAAAACGAGTAGAACTGTTGTTTAATAGCAGGGATATCCCGATCAAGTTTATTTGGCCCCGATCCCAATCAGTCTTTTAATATTGACTGCCTGCCGATACTGAGTCAGATCCGATATTTACCTAAATGTTGATTAAATATGTATCTGACATACTGAAATAACAGTTGCAGCTACGAAATCTGACACACCTTATTTTTTAAGAGCTACTTGATCCAAATACTTAAGGTCCTGTTTCAAAAATATTAAGTTTAGAATTTTAAAGCTGGAGTGGAGAACTTTTGCACCCTCCTTCTGGCAGTGAGTGACGCATGCTCATGACGTATGCCTACAGGGGAGCTCGCTCAAAGTTCCACAGTTCCAAGACAATAATCCATTATTTAGGTACCGTGAATGTCAGAATTGTGTGAACTCGTCTGGCAACGGCTTGAATGTAAATGGGCGTTATTGATATGATATGAATGAAAGATTAACTGGGAGAATGCAACTCTTGAAACTGACGTGACGCGATCAGCAAGAGAGAAGACGTGTGTTACTCTGTTCGAGTTTTGGAGCTACAGAAAGACTCAGTCCACTCGCAATTGTACATCACTGTTATGGAGTGGAGGTTCTTCCCTCACAAACAATCCTTGGACGAATATAGACACTAATGTCGCACTATTATGGGGGAGATAGTTCTGAACATTGGGCTTTCCTGCCTGCGCAGACTTTAACAGAAAGTGGCTGGAGCTTTAATAGCCATCCTAAACCCTCCTCACTAAACACTGATGATGATGACACTGATGACACAACCTGATGATAAACAATTAAAACATTCCAACCCTCCTTTTGTGAGGCCAATTGCTAAAACGTGGACAGAAACGGCTGAGAAAAGCAGAAACACATGCTAAAAGCTCATTCCCACTGTGGGCCTCCTGACTCCTTCTTCTGAGGGGAAAATGACCCTTCATCTGTCAATGAGGAGCAACAAAGACTCGACATCATTAGCAAATAAACAAGTTTGCCTTTTGAAATCCAGATGAACCTCATTCAACTCCAACACTCAGACAGTGATGGATGGACACATTACTGTTAAAGCTTTATTGTCAGCAAATCTTCCTCCAGAAATCATGATCTCACTTTGTACTTGGCTCACGCAGGGTCACAGTCATTGAGAATTTAAAATACTTGTGGTGGGGAGTTGTCTTTAGTAACTTACACAAACTGCACTGCACTACCAAACATAAAAAGGATAGCATAAAAGGGACGACGTTTGTCGTGATGTCTCCATACGGTGTCGCCTCAATGATGTACGCGAA
>LKNJ01006785.1:0-29437 GCA_002120245.1 Maccullochella peelii
TATTACACTTTGCCGGAAAGGTGGAGTCAATAAGACTTGGTATCACCCCCCAGTCCGACCTTTTTACATGTTGATCACCTGCATCGGGATTCTTTGAGCTATTTTTCCCCTGTTACTCTGACCGAACTCCAAGAAATCATGTCTCATATGAAAGTATCCCCCATTTGCTTTCTATTCTGAACAGCTCATTGTTGCTCATACTGGTTGTGTCCCAGGTTACTTTAAAATTGCTTGCGTCCCAACCTGAGATTGATCCCACCATTCTAGATAAGTATAGCCTGATTTCTAAACCGCCTTTTATTTCCAAGATTCTTGAAAAAATTGTTTCAAAGCAGCTTCTTGCTGCTGTAAAACGATACTAATTTTGAAAAGTTTCAATCTGGTTTTCGTCAGCATCACAGCACTGAGACAGCTCTTCTAAAAGTCACTAATGATCTTTTAATGAATGCTGACGCCAGCCTGTGTTCAGTTCTTCTGCTGCTGTTGATCATGGCATTCTGTTGGACTGAGGCACTGGGTGGGAGTGTCTGGTACTGCATTAAACTGGTTCTCTTCCTATTTATCAAATAGGATGTTTTGTGTCTCCATCGGCAACTTCATGTCATCTTTTTCTCATATCAAGTATGGTGTGCCTCAAGGGTCAATTCTTGGACCAATTTTGTTCTCCTTTATATATGCTCCCCCTGGGTGATGTCATCTGTAGACATGTTATTTCTTTCCATTGTCACGCGGATGACACACAGCTGTACCTCCCTGTCAGGCCCACTGATGTCAGCATGCTGAGTTCTCTACAGGACTTCCTGGTTGTTATAAAGAACTGGATGTCGATAAACTTTCCTCAGCTTTATTCTAAGAAAACAGAAATCCTTGTCATTGGGTCCCAGCATATCACAAGACAAATACTGCCATCTACTGGTTACCTGTCGCAACATATCAAGCCTGTTGTAAGAAATCTCGGAGTCCTGTTTGATAGTAATTTATGTTCTGAGCAACACGTCACAAAGCTTGTCCAATCATGTTTTTATCACCTCACAAATATTGCAAAAATAAGATCAATTTTAACTAGAACCAAGAGGCACGATCACATTACACATGTTTTAGCCTCTTTACATTGGCTCCCTGTTTGTTTTAGGATTGATTTTAAGATCCTATTGATTACTTTTAAGGCTCATCATGAACTGGCTCCAGACTATATTTTAGAGCTTTTAATCCCTTATGAACCTGTGCGTAGCTTGAGATCCTCAGCCAGTGGTCTTCAGTCTTACCCAGTGTCTAGGCTGAAGACTAAAGGGGACAGAGCTTTTGCCACCAGGACCCCGAGGCTCTGGAATGACCTGCCAGAGGACATAAGGATATCTGAGTCAGTGTCTTCTTTTAAGTCTTTTCTTTTAAGTTTAAGATAGTTTTTCGGCTATACAAATACTATAATAATGAAGTGAAACAAATAAAAAGAAGACAATTCAGTCTGCTTATCCAGCTACAATACCATATAGTTTGGTATTGGAATCAGTGTTGCGAGAGAAAAAACTGGTACATCCCCTGTTTACATTTCACTCTATAACTACTGAACTGATGATTTATATATTTTTTTGTCTTCTGCCCACATGTATCTCCCTTAATATTATCCGTCTTATCTGTTTGCTAATGACTTGACAGGATGGAGAAATATGACTAGTTTAACATTAGGATTTTAAACTTCTTTTTTTACCCTCTATCTAGAATATGCCCAGCTATTTGCAGCCCTGATCGCCAGAACAGCCAAAGATGTGGATGTACTAATCGACTCTCTGCCCAGTGAGGAGTCCACGGCGGCTCTGCAGGTCAGCACATTGAAAAGTACCCTTCAGACCGTTACAGATTCTATGCCTAAATGGGGGATAAGCACACACAAAAGTCCAGTCCACACTCTTTCTAGCTTTCGGTCAGTAGAGGGAGCCAGGTGAACGCTTGTACAGCGGCTTTGAAAGCTCAAGACTCTGAAAGGGAAATGATGTCTGCTCATCAGTTTAAAAAAGAACCAAAATATTGTAGTCAATTTTCAGGCTGCTCTTCTGGTTAATTATTGTAAGCTCCCAAGAGGCTGCTAATATGCTCTTGGATGAACGTTTTTTGATTCCTGAAACATACATACTTATCAGTTTATTATATACAGTAGGCCATGTAGTTTCATGTGTTGTTGTTCATGAGATGTTGCTTTCATGATGTGAACCATCCTTTAAACCAGATATATTTTCTTGTGTTCTCTCCGTCTATTGTGGCTTTATATAGAGTTTGGCTATTCATAATATCTGTTGTCAGCAGTGCATCAGGTGAGATGGGGGGAGAGAGGGTTGCCAGTCACCGAACCTCTTGTCATACATAATGAGGCTTGAGAACAAAGGATGTTGCCTCTTTGGATTGGTGTAAAGGCTGAAGCTCATCGTTTGTGCGTTAATCATTTGAAAGGCTTGATGCATCACAACTTGATTTGCATAAATCATAAAAAAAAACAGTCATTTGATTCACAAAAACGCAGAAAGTACCACTGCCACCTTTCATTGTAAATGAATCTGACCAGCTGTGACCTCTTGCCAGGCGGCCAGTCTACGGCAGCTGGAGGAGGAGAACCACGAGGCAGCAGCTCGCTTGGAGGAGGTGGTTTACCGTGGCGATATGCTGCTGGAGAAGATCCAGAGCGCCTTGGCCGACATCGCACAGTCTCAGCTCCGCACCCGCAATGGAGCCCCGAGCCAGCCTTCACCAGCCGAATCCTGACCGTTCTGGACAATTTTCCCAGTCATTTTCACTCTTTATTTTTCCCCTCCAAACACTCAAACTCAAAAATCTGCTGAATGTGTCTGTAAAGGAAGCGTGAGATGCCATACAGTCTGTGAAACATCACTTTGTTGCTTAATTACAATGTTAACGTCACACAGCAGCCACTCTCAAGGCAACACACACCGAAAAATGTGCGAAACACTAGATGCCAGTCGGAAAAGAGTACAACAAGACGTCTTCATATACACACTGTTTTATTTGTGGAGCTTTCTGCTGATACAGGAAGTTTGGAAAAATACATCAGATCTGATTGTGTGAACGGTCACCCTGTCATGTTTTTTATGTTTTATGGAAATGTTTAAAATGTATATTGATCAAGTCTGTTTTTGTAGATATTTATGAATGAAATTCTGGTTTTGGAGTCACTCAAACACTCTTCAGACCAGTTAAGAAAACCGCTCAGCTCAATCTATAGTTCTTGTACTTTTTTTGTTTTTGTTTTTTTTAATAAAGCTAGAACAAACTCTTTGGGGATTTCATTTGTTCCAACTACTTTGTCTTTACGTCAACTGATTTTTAGTTTGACAGAATTGTTTCCCAATAAAACGTGTATTGGGAAAACGATTAGAAGAAGCATTTTTATCTCCATAACACGGAGGATGTTTATTGTTACAGTTGGTGCTCACAAGCGATATTGGAAAAAAATGACTAAATCCAAAGTGCAAGTAACTAGTTTATATTCTAGTCTTTGTCAGTCCTTAGTAACGAACAGCTGTGGTGCTTTATCGCACAGTAAATTGATCATGTTGTGTTTGTATCACACAAATGATAAATCATGACTTGGCAGAAAATATGAACTCCACAAAATCATCTGGTGAATGATGCACTCTGAGCTTTTGATGAAATGATCTTATTTTCATTATGACCCCACTTCTGCTTTTTAGGGAACAACAGCTCATGTGGCCTTTGACCCCGGTGTTTCATTCTCCTTCTCATTGGTAATCCAGGACAGCAGGTTTGTTCTGCTGTTTTCTGTCTTTCTAGACGTGAGGATCAGTGGAACACCTTGGAATAAAACGTTCTGGTGCTGCATTGTTGGAAACCTCTTCAAAATGTCAAAAAAAAATTTTTTTAGGAACTTAGCTCTGGTTTTAGCATGTTTCATGAGGGGATTTTCTGAGATAATTATAGCAGAAAATTAGGGAACAAGAGCTGCTGATGACTGAAAGTTAGACTTATTTGGGAACCTTAGACTATTTAAGATCTCTCATAACCTTTTTTTATGAAGTGTCTAATGATAAGACCTTGTTGTATCTGTCTTCTAAAGCCCAAGTGGCCTGAGAGGACCTGGGTGGTCACAAGATGATTTATAGAAAAGGAAAATACATAATAATGCCTCACCAATTAAGGGTTTATTTTATGTGATTTCTTTAACATAGTCTCTCTGCCTCCTCTGACAATCTAATAAACAATCTGAATGGGGAAAATATCATTCTTAGGCTGAACTGTTGGCATCTGAAAATCAGAACTGTAGTTACAATTTTTTTTGCCAAGTGATTTCATTCAAACTGTGGTTCAGCGACCCACTTCGGGTTCAGCAGCCTGTTTCACACTCAACTTTGCAAAGCTTAGGCTGCAGGCCAGAGAGTTTATAGCCCACATCTAAATATAGGTTGCTGTGTCACAGCTCAATGGGCCCCGCTGATGTGAGAAATATAAAAACAACCTTGTCTGCTGGACACCACACCCAGATGTGTTAACAGGCTACACCCACCTCAGTGTGCGGTGACATCATGGCTCTAACAGTAAAAGCACTCAGTCCGTCCAAATAAGGTGATTTATGGCAGAGAAACTTCACCTACCAGCCTCAACTGCTTTTTTTGCTGTGTTTTGGTCAACAAAAGCTTGTTGTTGGTGTTACAGTTTTATTATCTGCATTTTTCAATTAATTGTTTACTACATACACCTGTTCTTTGTCCTATAGACCTTTGGCATATAGACACAAGTGAACAAGGAAATGAAAGATTCCAGATAGGCAAAATACATTGCTGGGATTTCCTTTGGAATTTCTAGTTTGTAATGTTGAAATGTGAAAACATAATCTGCAGTTCCACATTTGACCTATTTTTGGCAAAACAAGCTGCAGTAGTCTTGACAGTTATACCAATGCTCTCACGTCTTGCCTTAATAGAAATATCTGTTTGAGGATTCCTAGAATATATCTGTGGTCTGTCTGGGGCACTCTATAATGATTGTAGTTTTATCTTAACATACTTTATGGTGTCTTATGTCCTATATACCAGGCAAAATGAGTCCTATAAAATGTCCATGGAGTATGATTGCTTTTATATTTTTATAGTAGTAATATTCTAATATAACTCATTCATATACGTTTTTTTCTGTAAATGTCTCTTGGTCAGCTATAGCAATTAAAACCAGCAATTTGTAGTTTTGATCACAACCTGACCTTTTATTGACCTTAAATACCCTCTTGTAGTTCATGGCATTTGCTATTTATGTGTGAGAAAACAAATTATTTTACTGTGCTGTTTGTGTGATGTGATTATAAAAAAGTATCACAATAACATCTGTTTTTTAGTAAGAGTTTGCACTAAGCATTACTTATAAAATTATGTAATAAAGCTTATAATTACTGCAGCTACACTATATTCTTTCATAGCTGCAAATGCTTGCTAGCCAAATGAACCTGCCTCCTGGAACGCAACCCTTGCGGGGCGGTTTAGATCTTCTCATTGGTTGATACACATGTCATTCTACTGTATATCCCATATATGATTGGCCAGTGGAAACAACGGGTCCTTTTCTTCATCGGTGATTGGTTCTTGCTAACATCATTCAAATGCTACGCCGTTACGTAGTGAAGCGACTGATGAGCCCGACAGTCCCAGGAAGCAGCGCTGCTTATTTCGTATTTTATAGCGATAAAGACGGGGGAAAGCACCAAATTTCGCTGTCAGGGGGTACAAATGAAGACAGTAAAATATTTTCAAATTATTTCAGGTTAGCTTGCTGTCAACGTCAGAGGACTTTTGTTGTAATTTGGCGTTGATATCGGCGATGTTTACTGTGCAGCTTGATAAGTTCCTCTAAAGGGTTGCCAATAACAGGAGCCTCAAGCCTTCACTGCCTAAATATTAGGCAGAAAAACACGAAAAAACACTTTTTTTCCCAACTGGGTCGTGGGCTGGCGGCAAGCCAACAATTGACTCTGGAGCAGGACACGGAGGTAGGTGAAAAAATATTTCCCACAGAATGCTCTTTATTTCTGTGCTGTCAGATTTGTATTTGTTGCTGAACCTGCCAGACAGAGACTCAAAGGGACAAATAGCTAGCTAACACAACGCAGCGACAAACTGACCCCGTATCTGTATTAAGTAACCTCATATCATTAAAACGTACTGGTGTCTCAACCTGCCAGCCAGGCAGCACTAGCGGACCTGGGGTGGCTGATGGTAGAGGTTTGACCGAGTAGCACAAAAAGTTTCAATTTAGGTGAGTTGCGGAATATTAGCCAGACAAGACATGAATGTGTGTAACGTTACACAGGTGATGCTCCAGGCAGGTACACGGCATCTCTGCAGGTGAATGAAGGAAAAGCACACTGGACTAAAAGCATGACAATTGCGTTACACATAAACAAACACAAGTTGTAACCTACATTTGACATTTATTTAGTCCACTTTTAACTTGAAATACATTGACAAAACACATAAGCAAATATATTAGTAATAAAAAAAAAATGTGTGGCATTTTTTTCCCATTTCTGAAGCATATTCTGAACTAATATGTTACCGCTGGAAAAGCAAACACTGTATAAATATATATGACATATTAGATGATAGGCTACAGCATATGAGGAATATTGTGGAATAATTTATACACACTGTGAAGTTCCCATTATTAGAATGTTGTAGGGCCTTTTCAACACAAAAGTGGTTGTTTAGCTTGAAATGAACAGAAATGTTGGGCCAATATGTTATTTTTGTTATAGTCTTTCAATTTTTGGGTGTGTGTGTGTCTGCTCATGTGTGTGAGCCCCATTCCTCTCTCTGGCCTCATGACTGAGCCCTTTCATTCAGGACGGAAAGGGTTTCCTGTCAAGTTCTTAAAGGGTGGAGTGTGTGTGTGTGTGTGTGTGTATTTCCATACTCACACATGAACTCAATCATTTTATGCCAAACTGAGAAATCCATCAACTGGGGAAAAAGTTACACTGGATGTTTTGCCTGGATTTGATATTATTTCAACTTTAAACTTAATAGATCCAAATGTTCCCTGCACACATAAAGCATTAAGAGTCTAACTCTCACCTCATTATCTGCCAGATCAGATAGTGAATGTCAGCATGCCAACAGGATTATTGCTTTCCTCATATGTTATTGTTGCTATGTGGTATCTACTCATGCTCATAAACTCAGGGTAATCCACAGACCTTGCTGCCAACATTGGGAAATACTTCTCTATCTATGGTTATGAGTAAGTGTCTGGGACTTTGTTTTCTTGAGGGACATGTTGCTGTTGACTTGTTGAAATATAAATTTTCAACACTTTGAGCACCTATAACAACATTCCTTTTACCTCCATTGTACTGAGGTAGCAGCAAAAATCTCAGATCTCAAAGGAAATGACTGTGTTTTGTGTAATTTGGGTGGACTAATCCTTTAACAGTTTCAGTCACGATGAGGAAACGCCATCAGAGTTTGAAAATACATTTGCATTCATTGTGACCAAATACCTTACTTTATTTGTAGGTTATAGTTTTGGCCAGCCCCTGTCCCCTGTTTTAGGCTGCATGCTTTAGTCTCCAGATAGTGAGCTTGCTTCTATATAGTGCCTTCTTTATACGCGCCTGAGTGCTGTAGCCTTGTTTGTTTAGCTATGGGGTGGATCTGGTTAACTTCCAGCCAAACTGAATCCCTTCAGACTGAGCTAAAGGCCTGGCTGGCTCAGCTGTGAGCTAACACTTTTAATAATGATGCTTTATTTCCCACCTTGTTGGGGAAACGAGCACATGGCTCCAGTGTGCCCATTAATTCCGTTGCTCAATTTCAGGAGGAAGGACTGACTCTGACTGATGTCTGTCTTCTTCATTCTTTCTAAACTTCACTCAGGAATATTATCAGGCAGATACATTTCAGTCTTTCATGCATTGTGCAAAATACATGAAAACACATGAAAATTCAGCAGGTCCGGAGTGGGTCTCATTTATAGCCCAGGAGACCAGCCCACTTTAGTTCACAACCAGTGACACTTTAAGTGTTGTGCTCAGGTAAATATGTGCAGACCTCAGTAACTCAACACCCTTATTTGCCAGCGTCCCCATTTTCCACCCGACAGCAGCCAGCGATTCAGTGATTTTTCTCAGAAGTCAGGAAGTGTCTTGGGGCCGGGACGGAAAAAGGACCAGTGACTACTAGACGAAACACGGGCCCTATGTCTGGGCTGCAGGGCTGTTTTATCTCTGTGTGAGCTAATCAAGCCCATTCATAACTTTCTGATGGCGTACTCTGCTGAAATGCTTTGATGATGTACAAATCCACCTTCTTCCTCTTTCCCCGTATTTTATAATATGTTCAACAACTGCTCATGTTAATATTCTATTAATTTAAGAACTTTTTCCTTCGCTGCCTTTTACGTCATCATTCATGTTTGGTTTTTATTCAGCCGACTCCACCTCACTAGTGTGTGTGTGTGTGTGTGTGTTTCCTCTGCTCTCTGTGGTTTTCACTCCACCCACACCAGGGCTGCACACCAAACCAAAGGTGTCAATATGTGCCCTTGTAGAGGAAATCGCTCTCAAATTGCCTGGGAGAGAGAACAATCATTTCATAACAGAGGGCATGGATAAGGACTAAAGAATCAGAATTTATTGCCAAGTAGGTTTTCACATACAAGGAATTTGTACTATAAAAGTTAAGAAATATAAATGTAAAACTTGACAATAAAAAGTATGTACAATATATCTGTTTTTAGAATGAAAGAGCTGTACAGTTTGTGCAGGAATGTGCAAAAATATTGACCAAGGAATGCGATGTGTTCTTGCAAATGAATGATGTGCCTGCGCAGGTGACGAGCACATTCCCAGGATCTTTCTCTCTCCTCCATCTTTGTTTTGGTTGGAATCGTTCTTTGTCGGTTTGATATGATCCAAGACTGTGTGAAAATGCGAAGGAATGCATAGTAAGAACGATCTGTGGGGATTAGTTCCTGGAATGAAAGCCTGCAGACCGTGAGCCGTCGAGCACATGATTCCCTGCCCCTGTTCGAATCGAGGGTCACAAGAATATTTTTGTACCAGGGTTCTGACTTGGGTTACTCCAGACTCCTGTCAGTCTGTGGTCAAGGGATCTGTTCCAGAGCTGCACATTAAAAGCGTTCTCCACTAAAAAGAAAGCTGGTAGTCACTCAATTGAACCTTTTATAAAGCTGTAATTCTTTTGTAATGGGAAGATTTTCATATCTGATGAGTGCATGTTTTAAAGTAATATTATTTTTAAAGGGGTACTCATTCGTGACTATGACTGCTCAGAGTGCTAAGTGTCTCGGTTCGTGTTTTTCTGTACTTGCACTTGCTATTTTAAGTGCGTTCACACTGACAATTATGGGCCTCAGGGGAGTTTTTTGCTGCAATACCATGAGTGGCCACTGGGAAAATTGGAAGCAAGGCTGACCGGTGGTGCCGTATCCAGTTCTTATTATACATCCACGGTTGCGATTGTTATGGTGAACACCGTGCTAAAAGTAAAAGCACGTTCATTTTGATTAATTTTCAATAAAGCAAACAAGCCGGCAGATATTTTGGTGCGAAATGTTGCGATAATGCTCCGCCCAATTGCAATTCGCCATTAAAAAAAAAAAAAAGAAGAAGAAGCTGTCAAATGTTGCGATCGTCATTTCCGATCGACAACTCTAACCTGTCAAAATTCACGCACTACGCAAGTAAGTACACAGTGTACTACATGGAAGTGTACAAACGGAAGTATCCGAATTGAGACACAGTACTAGTCTGAAAAAATAACCCTGATGATGTCATCAGATTTTAATAGACATGGGTATTGGCCAGGGATTAATGGCCTAATGAAAGACGCAATCAGATTGCATTATGGGAAGTGTAGGATCCAGCACTTTTGGAGCTTGACACACACTAGGTCTGGTCTGTTCTGGAGCCCGCACGGAGGGCATTGTGTGAACCTTCCAAGCATTTAAAGCAAGCCTGTGTAAGTTTTGCTGAACAGCAGCAGGATAAAGGACCGGTCACACTAGAGAGTGACACAGAGATGTTTATTAGTGGATTCTCGCGAAATAGGGAGTGCTGGAGGCTTGGTGACGTAGGGACTACCCACATGGCTAGTTGGTGAACTTTATGTTGTCTTACAGGATAGTATGGCCATGACGGGAGGGACTGCAGCTGCCCTTCCCATGAGCAACCACACTCGAGAGAGGGTGACTGTGGCCAAGCTGACACTGGAAAACTTCTACAGCACTCTGCTCACCCAGCATGAGGAGCGCGAGATGAGGTAAGACCGCCTACAGTACCTGTTGACATGACACCACCAACCTTTTCCCCACACAAATGTATAGAAACACACCCGTCCAATTGCATCGGTTTCTCTTAATCAGTAATATTTCAGGCAATGTTGAATGTGTCTATTGTACTTCCTGGACATTGTACTTGTAATAGTCCTCATGCAGTACAAGTCATTCAAGAAGACCTTCACCACTGGGCAGCCAGTTACCTCAGTTCCTCTCTGCATGTAAATGTGGCTGGAGTGTCACTCCATCTGCTGCTGGAAAAGGAAACAATGCGGATCAATTCAGTTTTATTTATATAGCGCCAAATCATAACAGAAGTTATCTCAGGGCACTTTTCATAGAGAGCAGGTCTAGACCGACTCTTTATAGTATTACTTACAGAGACCCAACAGTTCCCACCATGAGCAATGACTAGGCGACAGTGGCGAGGAAAACTCCCTTTAAACCTCGAGCAGAACCAGAACCAGAACCAGGCACTGGGTGGGAGGTCATCTGCCTCGTCCAAGAATCCTGAACGGAACCGGTTGAAGAACCACAGCTAATTTGGTGGAAAGAGGACATATGAGTACAACGGTTTTGCTGTATTTTTGCAGCCCTTATTCAGATTTGTATACCTTTTTTTTAAAAAGCAAAATATTTTAATAGTATGTTTTTTGTTTTTTTTATTCATAGGCAGAAGAAGCTGGAGAAGGCGATGGATGAAGAGGGTTTGCCAGATGAGGAGGTACAGTGTGCTTTGTCTTCTCGCTTATAGACCTCAGCGTGCTGCAGAAAAAGGGTTTTTTTTTTCTGTTTAACCTGTCTCTTCCTCTCTGACTACTTCAGATGACACGCTCTCTGTCTGCCTGTGTTTTGCAGAAAGTAATGCGCCGCTCACAGCATGCCCGCAAGGAGACAGAGTTTTTGCGACTGAAGAGGACGCGACTTGGCTTGGACGACTTTGAGTCCCTTAAAGTTATTGGACGAGGTGCTTTTGGCGAGGTACATTTAAAAGAATAGCGTGGAAAAGCTGAAGCTCCTGTAGATTTTAATTGAAAATTGCATTGCCAGGGGTGTCAAAAAGTCATGGCTATCAGGAACACGTGTGGTTTCAGCGGTGCTCGCCTTGACCATGACATTTCTGTGCTCTTTTACCACAGTGTTAATTTCCTATGTACTGTATTGCTGTACATCCACATAAATTGCTGTCTTCAAGCAAAGAAATGCCATTTTTCATGAATTTAAACTGATGTGGTCTCTTTCAGGTCCGTTTGGTGCAGAAAAAAGACACAGGGCACATTTACGCCATGAAGATTTTGAGGAAAGCCGACATGCTGGAGAAAGAGCAGGTAAATTATTTGTCAGCACCACAGTTTTCAAGGATATTAAGGCACACTGTTAAAGCTGCTGCTCTTGTGTTGTAAGTGTCTGAGGTCATCTACCGTCTCCCTGCAGGTCGCTCATATCAGGGCAGAGAGGGATATTCTGGTGGAGGCAGACGGCGCCTGGGTGGTCAAGATGTTCTACAGCTTCCAGGACAAGAGGAACCTCTACCTCATCATGGAGTTCCTGCCTGGAGGTTTGAACTGATAACTCAAGACCGATAAAAGTCCTCTGACTAGGGACCACATTTGTTTTCCCCTAGAAGTCATCTGTTGTTAGTATGACAGAAAAATGTGGTGTATTATCATTTTGAAAAGTTCAGACCTTGTTCCTAGGCGACATGATGACCCTGCTGATGAAGAAGGACACTCTGTCAGAGGAGGCCACCCAGTTCTACATCGCAGAGACCGTTCTGGCCATCGACTCCATCCACCAGCTGGGCTTCATCCACAGAGACATCAAACCAGACAACCTGCTGCTGGACTCCAGGGTGAGACAGACACCCAGACGTCTCTTGAAGCATCCAGCGTGGCGTGCGTGTGCATGGTGGCTTTCTGCAGATGACTTATCAAATGTGCATTTGCTCACAGGGACACGTGAAACTGTCAGATTTTGGCCTGTGTACGGGACTGAAGAAGGCTCATCGCACAGAATTTTACAGGAACCTGACGCACAACCCACCCAGTGATTTCTGTGAGTTCAAAATCTGATATTCACAAGAAAAGGATGAATGAATCCAGATCCAAACCCAGATCCATATTGATGTGCACTATGATAAGTGGTAACTTCCACCAAAATAAAGTTTCAGAGAGACACTGCTTTGGTCTTTTGCAAAAAAAACAAAAAACATATACTGTAACTATTTAATTAATCACTGGCTTTTCCTCTCTTTACTTTCCTGCGTCTTGCAGCCTTTCAAAATATGAACTCCAAGAGGAAAGCGGAAACCTGGAAGAAGAACCGGAGGCAGCTGGTAAGGCTTTAGCATTTTACTGAACAAAAGAAGTGCATAAGAGGCCAAAGAGTAATGCTGCATTCACATGGAATCAGAATCAGAATTGATTTATTTGATATATACTCCTACCCAGAGCCCCCACCTTCTATCTTTTCGTGTGACTCTCAGGCTTATTCTACTGTGGGGACGCCGGACTACATTGCTCCTGAAGTCTTCATGCAGACAGGCTACAACAAGCTGTGTGACTGGTGGTCTCTGGGTGTCATCATGTATGAAATGCTCATCGGTAAGCGTGCATTTGTACATACGAGTCAGTGGACTTCTGCAGGCAGCATTGCCGTACCAGCAGCTTTTTTTAAATGCTTGCTGGCTGTGTTCAGGTTATCCGCCCTTCTGCTCCGAGACGCCGCAGGAGACGTACAGGAAGGTGATGAACTGGAAGGAAACCCTCGTCTTCCCACCTGAAGTCCCCATCTCAGAGAGGGCCAAAGACTTGATATTAAAGTATGCAGAGACACCTTCTCATTTCAGTTTTCTCTTTTACAAACTCGCATGAATTGTCCAGATCATGTGCATATGAAGGGTTTATTGGTCAGTTATATCATCAGTCTGCTGTTTGTGTGTTTAAGGTATTGCACTGATGCTGAGAACAGGGTTGGAGCTGTGAGCGTGGAGGAGATAAAGAGTCATCAGTTCTTTGAGTCGGTGGACTGGGAGCACATCAGGTACATGCAAACTGAAAAGCCCCTTTCTTTCAGACATGCACCACGTTACGTTAATGTGGTGGCAATTAAACACGCTGAAAAAGCTCCCTAAGTCACTTTTACATGAAAGTCAAGATGGTAGTCAGGCCTATGACATTTCTGTAACACTGCAGTGTTAAGTGCTGTCAGATTAATGTCAAGGGTGAAATAGGTTTTAAAATCCTTCACTAATGCAGCCTGTGAGAACAGAAAATACTTTACACCCACCACTGGAGAACACTGCTCCTTCTCACGCACCAGCTTCCAAATATTGTGCGAGCACCTGGCTCTTTCTGTAAACGTCCTGTCATGTCTGAATAAAGCCGAAAGGGACATTTTTGTCACAGACACCTCTTTCTGAATGACAAAAAGCCTTTACGCACCGGGGGACATCACAAATAAACAACACGAAAAAGCATAATACTCGCCTGCGAATATTTCTCATCAAAACTATTCATACCGGCAGAGATGCAAATTTGCGATAGATAGATAGATAGATAGATAGATAGATAGATTCGTGCCAGCTCATTCTTCAGAAAAAATACGACACTGGAGCACTCATATAAGCTTATGTGTGCTTCAATGTGTGCTCCAGTGTCTTCTGTTACTCTGGGTAGTCTATGTGCAGTGCTCTGGTAAAAAACTACAGAGCGCCTCCCGTATTTGATTCATATGACGAGCCAAACCTGCTATGACACTGTTGCCTTGCTACCAACTCTACTACATCCAGATCTAAACTAGATGAGCTGCTCGCTATCCTGCATCCAGCAATGCTGCTCCTTACGCTCGTTCCAAAAAAAACTTACGTTCCTTTTTTGTTGCATAATATTCGCGTTCTGTGTGAAAGTACTCATGACAAAAACAACAGTTCGAAAAAATATATTGACATGCCAATTAATTGCAAGAAAAAAAAACGTCCCATGTTGAGGATTTAATACTTCTTTTGTCTGTGTTTTTCCTCCTCAGGGAGCGGCCAGCAGCCATCTCCATTGAAATCAAGAGTATCGACGACACCTCAAACTTTGACGACTTCCCTGAATCAGACATCCTTCAGCCAGGTACGTCTTATGAAATATTGTGCTAGTCGCACTGCGAGGAAATCCCTTATTAGGAACATATTGAACAGATTAGTTTGTCTATTTTCCAATTATATGTAACACTTTGGTATTTACTCTGAGGTAATGTTGACCAAAATATAAAGACTACAACAAAATGTATATATTGTCTACTGAAAAAACAATATCCAATAAATGGCTGTAACTCACTGAGGAAAAGGTGTATTTGCACAAAACATCACATGGAGTTCCAAAACACCTAAATCCAACTTTTCACATTAAAAAAAACAAAAATTCCCAGTTTGACTATGGAGTTATTCAACAAAACAAGTTTTTTTTTTCACTGGGTGTTTTTGTTTTTTTGGTATCTCAAATATGGTATGCTCACACAAAGGTAATGCATGATGGTGACTTTACACTGCACCAGAAAGAAAGGTTAGGTTCCCCTGAATCCCATCATGTACAACACTTGATGCTGACTGATAGAATGAGCTCAGAATTGGCAAAAATATAAAACTATGTCCTATTATCAAGACTTTAAAGGGGCTTCTCATTTACATTATATATTATAATCTGTAGCGCCCTCAAATGGCAATTAAAATAACACCTTCTTTTGTTTTGTGTTCACGAACAGCCAGTGCAACGGAGCCAGACTTCAAGTCGAAGGACTGGGTGTTCCTCAACTACACATACAAACGCTTTGAAGGTCTGACTCAGCGAGGCACCATCCCCACATACATGAAGGCGGGGAAGGCCTGACACGCTGAAACAGGGGAAGAAAAAAACAGACGTTTACGGACACAGGGTCGGGCCGCGGAGCCCCCGCTGGTGCTGAAGGCTGCGCCGTCAGCCTCTCAGTATAAATCTAACCCTCATCACAAGTTATTTAGGCCTGCTCAGCCGCCGCAAGAAAGCCAAGAGCTCGGAATATTAAGGAGCGTTACCGCAATACCTCGGTTGTTTATATCGTATACACGTGCCGTCTTTAGCCATAGCTCTCAGGCCAGCTCAATAACTAGGACACTAAATCAGCATATCTGCATGTTCAGCGGCATTTTGGTTCTGGAGAGGATTTTGTACCGCCTAAAGGCGCAAGAGGATGGAATACAAATCACTGCTTTGACATCTTCACGGCGGTAGTTTCTACACTGGTGGCTAAATTAGCTCTGATGCAAAGAATTTGTAATACTGGAGACAAGCTCTATACACTGTAGTCAACAGGTGCCCCTCACTTGTTCTCGCCCATACTGCCCGTACTGTATTTTAAAGGAAAGTTCCAGCATGATTTCCATGGTTGTGGCTCACTTCCTGCTGATGCTTTGTCTTTAAAAATGACTCCCATTGTCGAAGATTGCATGCATTTAAAAGCTGAAAGTGTGAAAAATCTTTCATTTCAATTTCTTTTTAGCTGGCAGAAGCTTGTTTGGATTTCTCTGTTGGCTCGACTGGGCTGCGTTTTAACAGGAAGTGGAGTCTGGTGCAACCTCAACATCTCAGAAGAGACCACTACTGGAGGTTGCGGTGGTGCAACTTCTTGGTAGCAAAGTGCTACTTAGCAGAATGCTAGTGGATCCCAATGGAAGCTCAATTAGTATCACAATTGTCTGAGACAATGGGAGGAAAGTTTAGAATGTGAAGGGTGACGGCATTGTATACAGACTAGGCTTGTAGACACATTTCTAGCCTTGCTAGCAGCGTCGCGCTAGGGCTGGCAATGTTCAGCCACCACTTTGGTCCAGTACAAAATATCTCAACAACTATTGGATGGATTGCCATGGAATTTGGGACACACATGACTTCCCCCTCAGGATGAATTGTAATCATTTTGGTGATCCCTTAACTTTTCGTCTAGGTCAAATGTCAGTTTGTCCAACACTTCGGTTTATGACCAGATACCTCTAAAACTGAGCCTCAGCTATACTTTGTGTTTAGTGCTACTCGGCAATCAGTTCTGCGCATGTGTGAAAATGTGGCTACTAAATGCAGAAATTTGTTAAGGAAAGTTGTGGAAAAGTGGAACATATTTTTAGAAATACATATTGATAAAATATGTTTAGTGCGACTTTTACAATACTACCAAAACCTAGTGGTCCACTTATATTCGATTTTAAAAAAAAACCAAAAAAAAAAAAACCAGTTTCTTAGGTTAAAATGTATCATAATAAATAGACAGTAATAAGTATTAACATTTTCATAATTTAATGAATTTAATAATTACTTTATTCAAGCACTGCAAGCGTTTTACCTGCTTTTTTTGCTAATAAATAACTATTAGCTCCATATATTTGACATTCTTTACAAAAACAGGAAAAAATATTTATTTAATACGGAAAAATGTAATCTCTTTCGTTACTGTCATATATTAGACTTTCTTTTACAAAAAAAGAACAATGTGTATTTATTACATAAGAATCCCAGAACCTTCTGACAGAAAGTAGCTGCATTTTTGCACACGCGCAGAACAAATCGGGTTTCCGGTACAGATTGGGCAGTGACAAACCAAGGTGGTGAACATTAAACCTGGTTTACATCAACATGTTAACATTGTCTGCGGATGTTAGTATGCTGATGTTAGCGTTTAGCTCAAAGCACTACAGCCTCACAGAGCCGTAGACTCCTATTTTTGTCAGGCCCCAGATACATTTACATAAAAAAGTGACGGGATTCTTTCAAAATGTAAAAGTTTTCATCATAATAATTGTATAATTATTTTTTGCCTCTTATTCACAGTGATGGAGGAGATTGAACTGATCGTGTCTAGTTGTTTTCAGCAACAATTAGCATTAAATGGATAGAAAACAGAAGACAAATGAGCAAAAATTGTAATCATGCTGGAATCCTCCTTGAACCCAATGGTGGTGGTGATACACAGCATGACTTTGTGTCAGCTCCGTGGGCAAACCCTTCCTGTGGCATCGCCTCAGCGCTATTGCTTCTCTCACAGAGGGACCACTTGTTGCCAGGAAACATCTGAATGCAGTTTACCCTGTGCTTGACATCCGTTACTGTGGAGTGTTGCCCATTCACATATGCCAAACCCACTGTTGAGTGTGTCACTTCCCTTTTAAAGGCCATTTGCTTTGTTCAGATCAGTGCTACAGTAATTGACATTTCCCCTGATTTTAATTCTTGTGATTCCCAGGGCCAATCGCTTCCTTCTTCGATGGACAAAACATGCAAAGTGCCTTTTTAAATAGCTGATAAATATTTAACCGGATATTTTAGCGACGTTATCGGAGATTAATCAGAAGGTTTTGATTACCATTAGAAATAATAATGGAGCTGTTTGAAGGAGAAAAGTAGCAACAGATAAAACTGAAAGGGAAAGTGTTTAAACTTCATAAGTCAACATGTGAGAACGTAACAACTGTATCTCTTAAAGCAAATGGAAAGCGCTGATGAGTCGGTCATATTAAGTATGTCTGCAGAGTGATAAACCATATGTGAGGTGCTAAAACAGGGTTGAAACAAAGGCACTATAGAAAACACTTTTATAGGTTAGATAATAAAAGAGGCTCATAAATACATAATGCGTCAAGGTAAACAAAAGGAACCAAGTGTCTGTTTGTAAGGTAAAAATGAAACTAAAATAGATTTGAGAAATGAAATAAGAATAGATTAATATGGTGGATTTCTTAGACACATGTATGGTTTTTGTCTTGGAGGTTATTAAATGTCTGTGTTCATTTTGAATTAAGTATCCATTGGATATATAATGGGGTTTTTTTTCTCTCAAACAAAACCCCCCTCACTATAGAAAGCTAATGCCAGGCCTGTCTTTCTCAACAAAACCAACCATTTAACCATCACATCTGCTCAGAGTTGTGACTAGACACGGCGCTAAAAATAGTTACCAAAGAACTCTGATCATCACACGTCGTGATCTGAACACAAATTCAGACGTAGCTGTCGCTTAATGCACTTAACTTAAAACTACCTTTTTTTTAAATAAGAGAGAGATCCAAGAGAGATCGACTTGGCTATGAAATAATTTGCCATTTCTGTCTCTACATTAGTGTTCAGAGACAGATCGCAGTTAGCACGTCTTTTAAAGCTATAAATGTATATACAGGGACAGGAAAAATACTGAGGACTTTACCATAATGGACTAAGTTCAGCTGTAGCCATCACAGGAATCCCATATGAAACTGTTTGTGGTGCTATTTCTGAGGAATTGATAGAGAAATTAAGTGGTCTTGCAGTTTGATAAATTAGAGCGGTGTATTATGATACACCTGTACCAGTCTTTTTTCTTTTATTTTATGTGTAACCGAAATTCATCCAGGTAGACCCGTTAAAACTGGCCACGAAGGCACCATAACGACTGACAAAAAAATGTAGTTTGCAAACAACATAAGCAATGTACAAATTAGGGTTGACTGATGTGTATATTTCTGCATTATTTATTATTCATGTTTTTCGTTCATAAATAAGATTTTTAGTGTATTTAAATTGGATGCTTATCATGTCAGTTGGTTTCCCTAGAATTTAAGGGGCACTCCAGTGATTTAGTATTTCTTCTGTTAAAGCTCAGAGACTCGCAAGAGACAAATTTTAAAAAAGGATGGCCAAAATTAATGCAGCAGAGGCAGAGATATTTTGACTTTTAGTCCCTAGTATGGCTAAAGTTCCAAAAACGGTGAATCCTACACTTCCCATAATGCAACTTGATAGCGGCTTTCAGTAGACCCGCCCTGTCAAGTAAATGCCTATGTCTTTCAAACTCGCCCCCTGTTTGTGACGCACACTTTGCTGTTAGAAATTTGTAGTCTCTCGGTCCTAGCCGAGATAACCCTTATGACATCAGTATGACATCATCAGGGTGATGTTTTTTTTTACACTCCCTCCAGGGCCACAGAAGACATCGTTAACTGTTCTCACTGGCGAGTAAACTGATCATGATGTGAAAAATCAGTGGAATGCTCCTTTAATTACTGACAGGAAATGCCTGGGAACATATAATCAAACAATCTGCATCACATCAGATACACAACCCTGATTGGCCAGTATTTTCCCTCCATAATAAAAATGTATGATTCTAACCCAAATACAAGTGACATCAAAGCTAAGACCAGACTGCAGGACTGCTACTGAAGTACAGTAGCAGGACAGATGCATGATGGGGGATTTTGTTGATGGCTACTGCTGCAGACTCCCGGTTGTGTCTAATCACTGGGAGACACCGACACAACCTGGGAAAAGGCCAAACTGCTGTATTCAGAGTTTCACAGCCAAACAGTTACGATTGTTCATGGGAAACAAGTGTGCGAGTGAGTGTGAACTGTGTGAGTGCAACTGCCAGGGACAAAAAAATGACATTTTCATGAAGTAGATACTCGGTGCTTTATGTTGTGAGGTGATGTGTGACCTTCATGTTCTGTGTTGTAATTGAAAAACGATCACATTTATTTATGTTTTTTCTTCAGCAGTAGATGCGTCCAGGAGATGAAAAAGGAGGGTAAATACTATATTTAGCATCCATACAATTCTATGTATGTATAAGATGACTTGAAAACTATTACTGTGCCACGTTATCTAAAGGGAGCTAAATTATTTTGACTTCATTTCTCCATGAGGTGGAGAAGAGTTCAGGAAATGTTTCGCTTTGATCGAGAGTTAAGCTTGACAATTCACTTCTGAAGGACCAAACCAGCTTACTGACCCACCCTGTGTGTTGGTAGTCAGATCAGTGTCACATAATATGTCATGACTGATGTTCAGAGAGGTCACCTCCCTATCTCGGAGAGCAGGGAAAAGTGTATTTATCCGTTTCAAAAAGCAATTGACACAAACATAAAGGTGAAAAGCAGATTAAAGGCCCATTCACATTTAGAATCTAGTTTTAGCTGCCCCGTGACTTGGCTAATAATATGTAATTTCCCCCTTGTTAAAGCAAGAATTCACTTGTAAAAGGTGTTTGGTTTTTTGGGTTGTTTTTTTTTTAAACCCACACACACACGCCAGGACTATGTTGTGAGGTAATTTGTGTAATGCTGTGTACATATCGTTGTAGACACTTGAAGGAAACTGTGTGGAGTGAGGGAGGAAATGCTCATTAATATATTCAGTCACGATGAGTTTTTATGTTGATAAAATGCTTAAAATAATAAAATTAAACACAACAAGGCGTAGGGTTTCTTTTTTTTTTTGATGGGGGATGAGGAGGAGCAGGTGGGTCTCAAATATTGTCGAGTGGTTCTCATAAACACATGGTGTGTGGAGGCCTGAACAGAGCTTTAATGTCTTTACAAAAGATTTTGAGAATGTTAATTCAGCAATCTTGTACAGCATATTACTATTATTACAAGTGGTTAGCACAATCCATTCAGTCCCAAACTGATTGAAGTCACTCATGATTTGATTATGAAATGTAACCTGGAGCTGCTCAGTTAGTAAAGAATTGGACATCTAAACATTGGCATTCACAAGACTTTTAATGAGAAATGTCTTGATGGCGTCATTCAAATTCAAATAGCTTTATTGGCATGACCAAAACTATGACCATTCAAAATCCTACTTCTTCACACTTTTGACTATCAAATAAAAAGGCAAAAATGGAAAAAAAAAATATATATATACATGAATAAAAAATAAAAGGCATGAAATAATATGTATGAATTTCTAAAACTATGCAAGCTATGATTGAGCAAATAAATAAAAACAAGCTACAGTTTTTTAATTGAACTTAAACTGACATGAGTGTCAAACCTGAAACTACGATCACAGACGGTTAAACTATATTTTTCTCTCCCTTTAAGAAGCAGCCCAGCTTGTTGCTGTGATCTACTGCGGCCACTAGAGGGAGCTCTTAATATACACATGAGTGCATTTTCAGCTGAACAGGATCTTATGAATGGGCACTGGCTCATAGCTAAACAATCGTTTTATCTCCAAGGTTGGTGGATCATTTATAATGAATGAAGATTAAATTCCTCTGTGGACAGAGACAGTGCTGCCTGGTTAATAGCCATGCCACCTTTAAAATCAACTTTTAAGAAGCATGTGATTAATTCCTAAAACACTGATGTCTTGGAGATTTGACACCAATAATAACAAATAATGTTAATCATTTTCACTCTTTTAAACTATGGGAGGTGCAAAGATGATCCATTTCTATATGTTTTTGTCACATTCCACAAATATTCTAATGTAATGTAATTCAAAAGAAGGTGGTGGTTGGTCTAATGTGTTGCTAAAAAGGCTTTTAGAGGCACTGCAAATGTGTGTTTGAGGCACACATTTTAACACACACTTTAATAACCTGCATTGGAAACCCACGTTTATACAGTTGGTCTATAATCATATTGTCCCCTAAACCAGGCCTACAATATTTTTGAACCAAACCATATATTTAATAGCATATTAAAGATTTATTATTTATATATTGATTTCAGTTTTATTCTGACTTTGCATTGACTCATTTTAGATATAAGGACACACCTGCATGTAAAGATGTTTGTGCACTCATCCGGCGGCACCGCACTGCTGCCACAGCAGAAGCCCTGCACGTTTCCACGTGTAGCCTACGTCACCGTTACAAACATGGTTACGTCTGTGAAAGGCCAAGAAATCAAGTTGTTTTTTTCCCCCCAGCAAAAATCTAGTTGTGTTATCCGGGTTTCTCTTAATCCCTTACACCGATTAAGGAAACCGGGTTTCTGGTTTAGGCTACATTAAGAAATCAGGTTACAGCAGAAAGTCGAAAACAACCAGGTTATACTTACTGTAAGTGCCTGTAGACGCACCTGATGCAGAGGTGACAGTGGCATGTCATGACCCAATTATTACCAAAAACACAAGAATACTTAATATATCTAATTATTCATTAGGTAACCTATACTTGAATTTCTTACTCTGTGTACATTTTCCATCCTGTGCCTCATTTGAAAGAGAAAGATAAGACATAAGTTTACTTTACAGCACTTAATATTGATTTTTCTAGCACTTAATGCACCATTTGACATCTAGTATCAGCCCGATGTAGATTGAACACATGTACTCTGCTGTTTTCACTTGAAGTTGAAATGCAGCCAAGTTTGCATTAGCCTGCACACATGCTATTTTAACAGGCCTATATTGGACTAGAGGGGAAGGTCAACTCAGTTTACACATCTTTAATTTGCTGAATATTTAACCTGTGAGATGACAAAACCTTTAGAATCAGTACATACTCTTTACAGGTGGTGTCAAACTGACCTAAATAAAAAGAGAATGTGCATAAGGATAACATATCAGTCCTTTTTTTGTTTGTTTTGCTTAGCTTATATAAATTTGTTTTCCTCGGGTTAAAAGTGGACCCATGTTTTTTCATTCACAGCCACATCAGTGATGAAATTGGGACATCTGAAATATTTGCTGGCTATGTAACTGCCGGCCAAGCCCCAGCAGGAACACAGAGTCCAAGAGAGAGAGAGATTCTTCTGTCATGAGTAAGAAAAGAAAAAAAAACAATGGTCCCTCAGGACAGCCAGGGGCGGAGCTGACTGACGCAGAAAGGTCACAAATAGGATGACCTGGCAAGATTCAAAGCCACAAATAGGTCACACCTAAACCAAACAGACCCGCAGGCAGAAACAACTCTATTCATAGCTCATATTGTTTTAATCATGAAAAGGCTACACTATGATATGATAATATGATTTGCTTAGAATGTTTTTTTACTCCACAGAAATTAACAGAATTGATGTAAAAGTGATATATGAATACATTTTAATCTAAAATAGTTGTACACAATATTTGACACAAAATAAAAACAAACCAGAAGCTAGCAAAAGAGCTAAATTTAGGCTATTATGTGCGAGCTATACGAATTCATGGTAGTTCAGTCTATGATATTATGTCTATAATATCCCCATAAGAGTTTTTATTTTATTTTATTTACGTTTTATTAAAGACAATATATATATACATATATACAATACACACAAAATACAACACCAACACAACACAAGGCCCAGGGGAACAGGCAGAGAGGGAGGAAATCTCCAAGGACAGTAAACAAGGCTCTTCATTCAAAAGTCTAGATCATAGCACCAACTTCTGCCAGACATGCTCCTGTATCAGTCCTGCGAGGTCACAAAGGCTGCGTATAATAGCACAGTCCTCATAGCTTTGGAGTTATTCAGATATTTTATGGCATCTGCATATTCATTGAGACAGAAGACAGAAAAGAATGGTTTGGAACCATTGTGTTTGCATTTGTGGATGTGGTAGGCCATTTAGCAAGTAAAAATAAAAGATTTACTACTATAATATTTTCCTGCATTTTCCATCTTAAAATCAAACACACCAAAGAAAACATCCTTAAATCAAAAAGATTCTGCAATGAAATATGTTTGGATGAACTCCTGAATGTCTGACCAAAATTCCAAAACAAATCGGGAACATTTTCATCTGAATTTTTATGAAATGAGCAGTCAGGCTCAATGTCTGGTTTATATCTCTTAAGGAAAGATTGTGCTGGGCAGAGCCTGTGAATCCATTTAAATGTAACATCTTTATTAGTAAGGACCCTTACGAGTTTATTACAGTGTTACTATCGACGTTTTTCGTGTTTCCTGTCCACTTACAATGTTTCCGGGTTGGTAAAGTGCACGGGACACTGTGTACTTTCTCCACATACGGGCTTGAAGTGGGTTACCGAGCCAACCGTCGCCACGTGAGAGTCGAGTTATATAATATATGGGTCAACACGTTTCTCACTGGCACGTGCGCCTTCCCTTCCTTACGTAAAGTCTCGTGCAAAGGTCTCGAATTACAATATGTAGGTGAGGGCCGAAGATCGTCAATGTCCGGAAGATGTATCACTTTGAGTTTTCTTTTAAACCGGGGTAAGGACGCCATTAGAATAATTACCAACTATATTGAGTTCTTTGTTTAGTCGTTTATCACATAGATTGTTGCTGTGTTGGAGGAATTCATGAAGATGGAAACCTAATTGCCTAAAATATTTTAAGTACCTTATTCTCACAGAACCAGGGGCACATGTAAAACTGTTAGGATGTTGGTTACATTTTTGTCCTACATTTGGGGTTCTGACAATGTTATACCAAGTCAAAATTTGCCTGTGCAACTATGTTTGATATATATTTATGTAAAACACAGTAACATTCCCCCACTTATTGGCTACCCATGATGGCCTCCTTATCAGAGATGAATATGGTAGATAACTTGGCATAATTTATGAAGGAGGTCCATGTAGCCCATAGAGACAAAAGCCTTAAGTGAAGTAGAAACATTGCATCATCTTGCATCTTCAAATAACTACAAAATAAGGATATATGGATCTAAACTGCATGTCAAAATGACAATGTGTTCTGCTTATTACTTCACTTTGATGCTTGACCTTCACTATGCAGAGTTTGACACTATGCAATGTTTTCACATTCATCTGCTGAAAGGGGAAAGTTTCTCTGCGATCACCCAAAATCTCTATTTAAGATGTATAGGCTATGTTTTTTATATATATATGGAGAGAGAGAGAGAGAGAGAGAGAGAGAGAGAGAGAGAGAGAGGTTTTTTTTAAGTAATTGAACTTTTTTGTGGAAAAACCATATCAGACACAAACCGAAACGAGTATTTTTATATGTTTTAAAAACATATTTGGAATGATACCCTTCAAACTAAATAAAATCCTGGTATGGATCTTGTAAATATAGAAAATTACAGAATGTGTTTATTTTCATATGGTTCTTCTTTTTATGCCCTGGTTTAGGGCGTGAGCTGATATTTCATACCATGAAATAAGGACAGAGTGAGACCTCCTCCCTGTCGCCGCTCTGTTTGGGGGAAAGCGAGAGAGTAGCAAAGTCAGATCGGTGACGCGCGCGCGCTCTTCCAGGTCACCAAAACGAGCTGAGCACCGGAGGAATCAGTCTCTCACCGCCCTGTCAAGGCTGGACTGTCACAATCTCAGTGCACGTTTCCTGTTAGACCGTCCACTTTTAGACGATGTACATCGTATGCGAGTCATGATTTACAAAATCAATTTCTAGAACATTTTGTTCACTGCAGCCAAAATGCAAGACACTCACATTTTCACGTTTATATGTTTTATGGTGTCAAATGAAAACGCACAAAAATACATAAAGAATACAGTACAATTTAATTTTAACAGTAGATGACCATTATGAAACACATTTTCTTTTGCTGCGTCAATTGTACACGATGCATTTAAAGTAGTATTCCATTGTGTAAATGTCACCCAGTTTCATGCAGAGTAACGTATGTTACGTGCTTTTTGCTTTATTTTCAGATTAAAGGGATGCTGGTTCATGGCGAGCTGAAATGAATGGATTGCAGCAGCTGTCCTAGTAAAACGCCGTTTACTCTGCCCTTTGTCAAGTGGCCTCAACACTGGCATGAATGAACGAAAAAGGCGATGAGGGAGGAGTGAACGCTTCCCTCTCTTCAGTGTTTACTAAAAGATATGGGTGTCCCGTCCTCACCCCCCACTCCGCCTCCTTTGTAAAAAAAAAAAAAAAATACTGGAGGAGGAGGGTGAGAAAAAAAATGAAGTCAATTATAGCCTACAACACCCCGGCTCTCCGCAGCTATACCTCCTCTCCTCTGTCTTCTACTACTACAGCTGGTGGGTCATGCGCTGCGGCGCTCCGTAGCCTTCACCGGGCACAGCGGCTCCAGTCTGTTGGCATGTCGGACGGCGGCTGTGACGGGACGGCTGACAGGGCAGGTAAGTGCTCGGTGACGGGTCGCTAGGGGGACGACTGTGTTAATTTGGGTGTAATTCAACTCGCTACGGGACCCCATTTTTGTTGCTTCTTTTCCATCCTTTGGCTGCGGAAAAATAAATCAAAGCAGCGGTAATACTTTCAGAAACTACTTCTTTAGCCCTTTAGTTCTTTTTTGAACTTCTTTAGTCCCTTCATGCGACTAACTATGCTGTAGGTTTACGGTAGACAGCCACCCGCAGGTCGTAAAGATTACTGTTAGCATTTTAATTCAACTTTATGGTGACATTAAGAGGAGGTGACATCACGTGACCACTTACTTCTGTTAATTGTAACGCTCCCCTAACCCGAACGGAAGTAGCTAATAGCTCAAATATCGCGTTACTATCGGCAGCGCAGGTGACTGGAGCAGCCAGGCACCTGCCCACTAACCTACTATTCCTAAAATACCGATTGGCAACCGGTGAACAGACTTGCCTCGCGCGTGTAGTCGCACCGGTGCAAGTCAGTCCATTCATTATTCCTTTCTACGTGCTCGTCTCCGGCGGGAAGCGCGCGGAGGGGGAGCTTTGTTCCGTGGAATGCTCTGAACAGACCTCACGGAACCATGTGACTGTTACCATGACGATTTTTCCCTAACCTCAACAACAAAGTTTTTTATCACGCTAACCATAACCATATTGTTCGTTTGAAACGGACACCCTAACATGCCAAAGTATTTATTTGGCCAACCTTCACCAAACTTCCCTCGGGGAGCTTAGTTTGTCACGTGGTCCACGAGGTTCGTCAGTGTATTCGTTCTCGTTCAGCTTCTTTCAAAACTGGGTCAGTAGATCAGTAGAGCAGCGCTACTTTCACTGTGCAGCAGAGGGAGGTAGTCGCTCCATGCCGCTTCTAAACCTGACCAAGAAGCACTGCACTAATGTCAGCTGTCGAAACCTTCTGAAGTCAGCGCCACAACATTCAAAAACAAACTCGATTCAATACCAAAGGAGCTTTGGAAATTACCAGATAGTGCCAGACAAGTATTATTCAGTACAGTGCCATACGTGTTAAAAGATCCTATACGGCTTATGGGTTGTAATAATGTCTTGGAATATTAAATTAATACTAGCCAATAATATATTCAGCCTATTAGAACATAGTTCAAGTGCATTAGGGTCACCATAAATTCATTATTACCATTAGTTAGTATTAGTATCACAACCTTATCAGTAAAATGCCCCTTATTAAAAGAAAAACATCCAATTTCAGAGTGTTGAGATTATTGTTGCATAAATGTGCAATATATCAGAATTATAGCTGTTTTAATGCTGTTGGCTGTGTAAACTTTAACGTGGCATCATGTTGTTTAAGCTTATGTTTTGCATGTAAAATCCTTCAAATGAATCATTAACACACAGCATATGCAGTGTGTTTATTCCAAAGCAAGGCGCTTGTGAGTGTCCACTCAATTTATTTCCATTTTGTCTCCCTCCCTTTGTCTTTCACACCCACACGCCCATCACACAAATGCTATATATTAACTGTAACATATTAACTGTAAAAAGAGGAAAGAAGTGAAATATTAAATGGCTCGCGTCTAGCTGAAGTAGCAAGTTATTGGTGTTGAAGTCAAGTTGCAAGTCTTTTTTATTTTATTCTGCTTTTTAAGTTTAGTCTAAACCTCTGGTGGTATACCTACCAGTAATATGTAATGGTGAAAAATGAAATATTTGCTCAGATATGCAGGCCAACAAAGTAAAATATGTCTCACTAAATGAAAATATTTAAGTTGCATTAAGTTGTAAAAATATGCCCTATATCTCCATGAAATTGGACAACAGACTTTTGAATACAACATTTCAACCTAAACCTCTTACATACAAATACATACCTACAAAGTGTTTTATTACTGTGTAATCTTGTTCCAAAACTGCTTGGATAACTGTATGTTTCTGGGTGTAAGAGCTCTGCTATTATTGCCTTTAACTTTCATAGTCCATATTCACGTTCCTATATGTGCAGCTCCCTGCCTCAATCAAAACTGCGTGTGCTCTGTAACAGAATATGCATTGTGCTTTTTGTGAGGAGTTGCAGGAATTATAGGTCAGTTGACCATAAATAACCTAGAACATACTGTGCTGTAACTGTGGGATTTAAGGCTTGCCTGACTTCTCAGCATCCATCCAAAACCACGACATGTGTTCCTTGAAGCAAGCAGAGACACAAAGGCTCCAGCATAATGCAACTATATATCACACTGTAAAAAAATATCACAGCATACTGACCTCAAGCTCAGAAATATTTAACTTGATTATATTTGACATGTGGCGTAGTTGCACAAAGGCAACCTATAGACAATGTCCTCCAAAGAATGTTGTCTCAATGGAATATTCTCTGTTCCTGTATGTGCAAATGTCATGAAATTGTTAAATATCACTGAGTGTTACTACTTTTTATTAACCTGCGACCACCAAAACTACACATTCTACACAACAAATAGACAGATAAAATACTGCTACAGTATTTCTGATACTACCACCACCACTACTGCTACTATTGATGATGCTACTACTACACCCACTACTACTGCTTCTACCACTGCTACTGCTTTTACTATGACTGCAGCTGCATTTACTACTCATACTACTGCTGCAGTACTATAACCTACTGTATTGCTAACACAGCTGCTACTACTCCCAGCACTACTTTTACCACAGCTACTACTTCTACTACTACCACATACACTTGGGTTATGAAAAAAACTGCTCAATAAATAATGATCTCAACATTCTTCAAATCACAACATAAATAATTAAGGGCCATAACAAAATGAAAACAAAAAAAGCTTAATATTAATTATTATATTAATATAATTAAAGCTTAATATCTAAAGAACACAAAATCATTATTTTATCACAAGAAAAAAATCATGATACTACTACTACAGTACTACTACTACTATTAGTAGACAGGGGCAGGTTTTAAAACTTGAATAGGGGGGCCACACTGGGGCACATTTTTATAGACAGAAGGCACATTTGTGAAATGACAAAAAATGTGTTAAAGCCCTGGTTCTTGGCAATATTTATTTATTCAGTGTAATAAATGCCAAATAAACATCTTAAAATATCATAGTTTCTAATATGAAATAATATCAATAGATGCCTCTTTTTATAACTCCTAATAGAGTGCTGCAGGAATGAGTCCTAAAACTTGGAAATGAGTCAATGAAAAGTCAATGGGGTTTCTTGAATGGGTTTGTGGTTAGATGCCTGAAATAAGGTCTGTGGTTAACTCAATTCAATTCAGTTTTATTTATATAGCGCCATATCATAA
>LKNJ01006786.1:0-15357 GCA_002120245.1 Maccullochella peelii
CAATGTGACAGATATTGAAGATTATTACTGTGTGGCCACAAATGATCTCGGTGATCAGAGTTCATCACAGATTCCTTTGAATAATGCGGGTAAATGCTTGTTAGTTTTAGTACCCTGTAAAGCACTTTTCATTGCATTTGCATGAATTTATTCTGTACAAATAAACTTGAAGTGAAAAGCGAGACTTCAGCAATGGTTACATCAGCTTTGTTACATGTCTACATTCAACCTTTGTTTTCTCTCAGTCCCTTCTCTACCATGGGCTTCAGCTCTTGGAGTGATCATTGTCATCATACTCATCTACGTTGCTGTCTGTGTTTGGTAAGTTTCACAAATTAAAGCATCTGACACAATGCAGTGTCTGGCACTGAAGTTTCAGCTAAACCTGCGATCATGGTGACGGCATGGATTACTGTCAGTTTTGTTCATTTCTGCACCAAATATTCCTCACATTTACTTTTTTGTACAGATAAAAGTGGTTGACTCTAAAACTCCCAAAAGGGAACAAAAGTATTGTTCAGACCACCTGCTCCGTGACTTAACCAATCTCTACCCATCCAATAATATCTGTTTCCCATCAGTCCTTACTCTCTGTTGGCAGCACAGTGTCTTTTTAACCTGAAACACAGTGTAATTATTCTTCTCTAATGTCTTGCAGGCGGTTTAAGTCGAAACATCAAACTCCACAACAGACTCAGGTGGGAAAATACTAAACTTCATTGTACAGTACTGAACTGTTCACAGTGTCAGGATTCATGGTCTTAGTCTGTTTCTTGTTGTATTTTTGATTTGTAGTCTTTGTGTGGTTTCCTGTTTTGTTCTGTAGTCTTGTCTCTTGTTTCTTGTGTTTCTGCCGTCGTGTCTCTGCTTTCATTGCTTACACCTGGTCCCTGTTACTCACCTGCCCCTGATTCCCTCGTTACTCTAGTCATCTATTTATACCGGTCCCTGTCCTTTGTTTCTTGTTGGTCCATTGTTTGATGTCATGTGTCAAAACAACCTGTTAGCAACACACTGGGTTTGGAAACTGTAAGCAATCACCCTCTAAGACTGGGCAACCCAAACAGTAGACAGTTTATTTTTGATTTTTTTTTTTTCCAGTGTAGATCTGAAAGTGGCTAAAGTTGGCACTAGCTGTTTCCTCAAGTCAAAGGGACCTATGTATTCTTCAAGCATTTCAGATCCATATTTTGGCCAGGCCATTTAAAAACAAGCAGCAGCACTTTAAAATCTTTCCTATAGCGAACTGGAAGCCAGTGTAAAGTTTTAAGAACAGGAGGAATGTGCACCAGCTGTTCCAAAGTTCACACTCATAGTTAAGTGTTTATGAAGTGGAGGTTTATGCCTTACTACATTACTACTATACATATAATACTATACAATACTTAACATTTATACCAAGTAGCTGCCATGTGTAACTGTTAAGAAACTGAGTGAATCAACCAACAAAGCTAACGTTAGCTTGCTAATATATGACCGGTTTAGAGTGAAGAGTAGCAGCTGAGAGGGATAGAAAGTCAAAACATCAGACCTCACACTCGATTAAAATGTTATTTAATAACTACGTAAACTTTAACTACGTTTTTCACAAAAATAATGCATAAATTACAAATGGTTATGCCATTAACTTTAGCCAAACTAAATGACCAAATGTCAGTTTTGTGAGCACGACTTTAGTCAGATATTTTCACATTTTAAACTAGTTTACATGTAGTTACATGAATAGTCCTATTCTCTGAAACACACAGTCTCCAAGTATGCTGAAGTGAGTATGTTACTAAGAACTTACACAATGACAGGAATGACTTACACAAACTTTGTAATAGATTTACAAATAGCTGGTGCAACCAAACCTTTGCTCTCGCCTTTAGTCTTCATACTGTAGTTCTGGAATCAACCTGAGCAATAACTTTGAGTCTTTTCTCTTTGTTGTGAAATTCATACTTCGTTCTGGTCTTGATTTACTGGAGAAAATAAGTTGCATCAATTTATTTACTTGCTCTGTGCACTGACACAGAGAGTCTATGGGACCATAGTCATTTGGATCTGGTTGTCATGTACAGTTGATTTTGCCTAATGGGACCATATAGAGGTTGATTAATAGAGGCTCAAGAATCGAACCCTGGGGGACTCCTTCACCCAGATTAATGATCACCATGGAAACAACATAGCCAATGCTCGCAACATATGACAAACCTAATGAGGATTGTTCCAGAGAATGCTACCCACTTCTGAATACTTGTAGACTCCAGTCAGTTGAAAAGTATTCAGACGAATGTCATTTAACACCTTTATCAGTGCTGTGATGTGGTCAGAAACCAGGTTTAAATGTGTCCAAAAGTCCATTTAGTGAACTTTACATGTGTCTGTAATTATTTAATATGGAAGGATCCAGCTCAACATTTTTTAATTTGATTCATTGTTCAGAGTCAAAGAGGTGATGAGCTGCCTCTTCAAATGCCAGCCAGCAAAACAGGAGAAGATGTCCATTATGGAGAGATCATCTTCTCCAAGTGGAGACCTGAACCTGAACACTCTGACTCAGTGCAGGACAGTGGACAGCAGCAGGATACACTGTATGCACAGGTAAAAGTGTCCCAGCCAGCAAACAGCTTAACACAGACTGCTGACGGCCCAGAGGATCTCTACGCTCAAGTGAAGAGAAAATGAGGATTGTTTTGCAGTCACATTTGGGTTGGATTCATAATATTCATAATATACCTATTTTTTGCTTTAACAATTAGATTTTTGTCAGTTATTGTAGAAAAAGACACTGTACAGGGAAATGTCATGTTCACTTGCTACAGTTGGAAAAAAAAAAGGGGAAACTCAAAACCTCCACACCCTGCGGCTTAGACTGTTTTGCTGGTTATCACATTATCATAGTTCATATTTGTGTACTAACCTCATACGGCTGTTGCTGTGTACATGTCAGATATGTGCAGATAAAAGTCCCAAAGCTCTAAATAGGGATCTTTTCTAAATGACATGAGAATGAATTATAGTTAACTTGACACCAGAAGCAGTTCTGTACACATTTTGAAATGTTTATGTAATTTAATTTGGTGATATTTTACATATTTTTAATCTCATTTACTTTCTCATCTGTTGCGTTTCTCACATATTTTGTATCCCACGTTTTCATTTGTATTTTAATCTCTTAAAAAATGAGGCATCATCTCTGCATTTGAAGATATTTATTCATTGCACTGTAATAAAAACCTTGGCATACATACTTCTACAAACACCTAATCTCAGTCGCATTTATTGGTCCAACATTCCACATATTGTGTGTAAACATCATCTTAAATCAAACAATTTAATCACAAACATTACAAAAGTGGCAAGATGAATTATGTATCGCAATCTTCAGCCCCACTGGAAATCTGCTACAATAGTAGTTTGAGTAGTTAATGGACTGATATGTATTTTAATGTCAAGCTCAATTTAAAATAAAGAGCATTTCATGAGACTCAGTCAATAGTGTATTAAAATAGGAGGTTTTTATGATGAAAAATGTTAAAACTTTATCACTCTTTGTCAGAATTTTGCCATAAAAGCTCTTTGGGCTTTAGCCTAAAACATTAGCACCCTAGACACTGTATGTCTCAAAGGCACTGCTGGGCCATGTTTATTGTGCATGTGAGGTTATTTAAGTGAACAGAGGTAGTGACATTAGCTTCCCAACATGGCACGTTTGAGAACTTCACAGAAATCTTCATGTTGAGAGTCACACCTCCCTCCGACCACCAACCCAGTACCAGTCCCTCAGTGTTGCAGCATTAGTGTGAAAAGGTAGGTTTTGCATGGTAGATTATTAGCTTCTCCCCCAATTCCATCTCTGACATTTAATTCCCAACAGATATCTCTTCATAAAAAGAGAAAGCCAAGAGTCACTGACTGTGTTGGCATGCACAGAGAAAGTCTACTGGCCTGGCTATTGGTCTTTTTGAGGTGTAGCTTTTTATTCTACCAATGATTGAACAAACACATGTATACCTTTTTTGAATTCTCAACATATAACATGGTCTAACAGCGAAGAGATGTCAAAATGTGGCTGCCTTAAACCATCTTTGACTGAGCAGCAAGTACTAGTAATCTCTGACACAAGCCACTGCCACGTTTTTTGGCATTTCAGTACATATCCTATGTTATGATAGTGGGGTGTCAGCCAGGCATCTTAACCTGGTTATCCAAGCTCACTTTTTATGTTTACATTGATAAAACCAAAACGGTGCTTTTAGCTAACCTGGTACTAAATTCTTTCTGTATGTAAACCCAGCCAGTGACTCTGATTGCACCCTAATGATCCGAATCCTGTTTCTGGAGGAACTTCCTGTCAGGAGGGTTTTAATTGTGCACTCTGTCCTCCAGTGCCTTCAGCTCAGCCTCCACCTGAGCCGGCAGATCAGCTCCAACTTGCTGAGTGAAGTAGGCTCTCAACTCCTTCGTCTCCTTCTGCCAGAAAGGCGCGGGCACGTCAAACAGGGCACCCATATCCACCTTGCTGCCCAGACCTTTAGTGTCGATGACGCCATCTTCTGGCAGCCAGCCTATAATGCTCTTCTTGGCCGCCTCATCCTCCCTCTCCCGGCTGCAGCGCTTGAAGATCCACTCCAGTACGCGGGAGTTTTCGCCGAAGCCGGGCCAGAGGAAGGAGCCGGATGCGGGGTCCTTTCGGAACCAGTTGACGTGGAAGATCTTGGGCAGATGAGTGGGGGCCTTTCGGCTCTCCATGCTCAGCCAGTGAGCGAGGTAGTCGCCAAAGTTGTAACCGAAGAACGGCCGCATGGCAAAGGGGTCGTGCATAATCACCTTGCCTGAAGGGAAACATGAAATGGTTTGTAATTGTGGTAAAAAATTGGCTTTATTAATAGTAAGAATAGCTTCCTTATCATCACTTTGTCTTTAAAAGTCTGATGTATTACAAATGATGACAACCCTGAAACAATCTTTTTTTTAGAACTATAAATCAGTTTGAATTTTTTTGCAGGAAAATCAGGTGTGAGAGTTTGTACCTTTATGCTCAGCAGCTGCCGTGGCCTCGGACCTCATGGCGGCTCCAACAAAGACCCCGTGTTGCCAGTTGAAAGACTCGTAGACCAGAGGGACTCCTGACAACATCAACATTTTATCATGTTTAATGCACAGCTACTTGTGTGTTGGAAATGTTGCTCGACTTTATACAAACTGTCAAACAGGTAATATGTTAAAGAAGAAGACGACACAGGCACTGTGTTGTGTGAGGCAAGCCTTGCTCGGTAATGTGTTTAACCCTCTGCTGTATTATCTTATAACGGTGGCTATATAAAAGTGCCCTGAGATAACTTTGTTATGATATGGCGCTATATAAATAAAATTGAATTGAATAATGTGAAGCTTTATTTGAACTGCTGAAAATATTTTCCCTACTCAGTAAACTATATTGACCCTGAAATTACAAGGAAAAGAATATAAAAACTGGAATACATTATACATTTTTCATCTAGGAAAATATTGCTAATTTCTGTTTTATCAGAAAACAAATTACTTTCTAATGTCCCACTGAAAAAAGCACTATTACCTGTTCTTTTTTTGTGCTTAAATTATTTAAACTGCAATAAATAAAAAAGGCCTAACCACTTCCATCATTAGCTCTTTTTTCACTTTTTTCCCCTTTATCTATCTTTTACATGATTTTTCCAGGCTTCCTTTTCTGTGTGCTATGTAAGATAAATGATAAGTAAAGTCTGTCTCAGTCACACCACAGAAGACTAACAACTAAATGCTTAAAATGATAGAAATATATGTGAAAATGCTAAAAACTGTCTGTGACTATTTAGAGAAAAACTCTTGATGTGTATTAAATGAAAGCAGCGCCAACCTTCCGGCCTCCTGCCACCGAAGATAATGGCATCGATGGGAACGCCCTCCTCACTCTCCCACTGGGGGTCAATGATAGGACACTGAGCCGCCGGGGCACAGAAGCGGGAATTGGGGTGGGCACACGGAGTCGAGCTTCCTTTTTACAGAGAGGAAACAACAGTCTACCTTCAATGCTTTGTAAACATCCACATATCATGGTTCATACTGTATCTGATCTTTCGGTATACCTCTAGGTGGCACTGTATACACTATGGCTGCTCAGTTTACTCCTCATATGATAGTTTAATCCATTCAGAAAGCAGAAGTCTGTGATGAAAGGGATACCATCATTGGCTAATTCTTAAAGTTTTATATGAGCCAGGCCGGCTCTGTGTGATACTACAGTGAGTTTTTTTAGTCTGGGGCCTATTAATAATCAGGTGGTGGGGGGATGTCAAACAAACAAGATTCAAGCTGATATTATATCAGTAAAACTGCTCAATATAGTGTAGAATATAGTGTGTATGAATGCAGAACTATACGCAGCACACTTTTTGATTGATCTCTTTATAAAGCCTGGGCAGTCCGGGCTGATGCTACCTTGCTTCCAGGTTTTGCCGTGCCAGTCCGTGAGCATCACCCCGGCTGCAGGGGGGTCAAGGCCCTCCCACCACACTCCTCCATCGCTGGTCTCGCCGACGTTGGTGAACACTGTGTTTTTGGCAATGGTGGCCATGGCGTAGGGGTTGGTCTTGTCGGAGGTGCCGGGAGCCACACCAAAGAAACCGTTCTCTGGGTTGATGGCTCTCAGTTTACCTGCAGAGACCAAGACGTGTCATGTGAGCAGCATGAGGATTTACCACAAAGTGATTCTACGTGTGTGTGTGTGTGTGTGTGTGTGTGAACCATCCTCCTCCCTCGCACCTTGGCTGTCGAACTTCATCCATGCAATGTCGTCGCCCACACATTCAACCTTCCAGCCCGGCAGAGTTGGCTTCATCATGGCCAAGTTGGTTTTACCACAGGCACTGGGGAAGGCCGCCGCTACGTAACGCTTCACTCCCTGAGGGTTGGTAATACCCAGGATCTGAGGAGAGGAGAGAGTGGTGAATACAAATGTTATTTGTTAAAGGACAAATCATTCTATAATTTTTACTCAACCCTTAATCACTTAAAAGCACTGAAAGAGCATCATGGCCAGGCACTTTTGAAAGAACGACCACTGTTCTACAATAGTCTACAAAATAAACCCGGCTGTATTATTTTCTATTTAATGTTTTGACACTGTCCACACAAAACAAGCATCTTCTTAAGTTCCCTACCATGGAGAATTGCGTGTCAAGCATTTGGGGCAGGCTATAGGCAGCGATGTTACACACTCACCAGCATGTGTTCAGCCAGCCAGCCTTCATCCTTGGCGATGCGGGAGGCTATGCGGAGGGCGAAGCACTTCTTCCCCAGAAGAGAGTTTCCTCCATAGCCACTGCCGAAGGACATGATCTGCCTGATGTCTGGCAGGTGAGATATCAGCACCTTGTCGGGGTTACAGGGCCACGAGTTGACCAGAGGGGCTGGAGAAGAGACAGACAGACAGACAGACAGACAGGAGATGAGAGGGACAGTTAGTGTTGGTGAAATGGAATAGGGGTGATGAAGTAAATAATGGAGGAGATGATGAAAGAGCCAGAGATGACAGGAAGGGAGTTGGATGGAGTGATGGGGGGTGGGGTAGGATAGGACGGAGAGAGGTGTGAAGAATAAACAGAGTAATAACAGACCAGAGAGGGGAATTAGTAAGATCTTTTAAGTTTTAAGTAAAACAAAGCACTAAAATAACTTGTTTCAGGCTCTTGGACTTGGTACCTTTTAGTGGTAAAGGTCGTCCCAAAGAGTGCTGACAGCGGACAAAGTCCAGTCCTTCAGCCAGTTTCTTCAGGACAGGAGTGCCCATGCGCGTCATGATCCCCATACTGGCCACAACATATGGCGAGTCTGTCACCTTGAAGGAGAACAAAATGTTTATCACCCTGATTTACAACCTAAAGCAGTGAATGATAACCATAAATTGCAACAGCAATTCATCAGAATATACACCGCATGATATACGACTGTAATAAATTACAGCAATAAAGTCAAGCATTTTAAGGTATAACAGCAGGCTTATTGCTTTATTGCATGCTTTCTTTTGAGTATCAAATGTTGAAAGGAGCACTGTTAGTACCTGGACACCATATTTACTCAGAGACGAGCCTACAGGACCCATACTGAAGGGAATCACATACATGGTCCGACCTACAAAGAGGACACAAAGAAGCATAAACAACACATTCACTCAGTTTATTTTTCCACTACAGGCAACATTGTTTTGATATTCACAAATATTGAAAATGAGGTTGTATTAGGCTGGAGATATCATGGCCTTTTCTTAAAGGTAGCCTCTAGCGTTTTTGACCACTAGTAGTGCTATGGAGCATTGTTTTTACAAAGGGATTCCTGTTTTGTTTGTGATGCACACAAAGAACGCAACCTGCTGTTCTGCTGATCGACAGTTGGCGGCGGTAATGTGCAAAAATGAGGGATTTGATAGACCTCAAGGATTCACACAATGCGTTACTGTTGGTTGTTTACAAGAAAACTCCACAAAGCACCTTTAACAAGAGTTTTGTGACATTCATGGTAAATCAAGCTGTCCACATTTATGATGCAATTCAAGTTATTTTTTATGCCATCAACACATTACATACAGTTGGGACTTCTGATGTGCATGTTTATTTGCAAATGTAGTGACATGTTCATCAAAACACAATTGGTAAAGCAACTGTTACAGTTAACTTAAACTTAACATGCCCTGGAAATCTTGTTTTTTCTCCAGTGGTTTAACGTCTCACTGCAGTGATGTACCTGTGTACTCCAGGATCCTGTGACATCACTGTTTGGTTTGGCTACAGGTCCAACAAAGCATACTTCTGACCACACCCACTGGAGATACTGGGTGTGGTTAGAGGTGAGCGAAGAGAGCGAAGAGAATGCTGCTTTTCAGCCTGCTGTTAAGTTAATCATTCTTGTTACTTATTCTTGTTAATCTTTTAAATAGTTGGTTAATGTTCAGATTAAAATAGTACCATTCAAAACTTTCAAGTTTCAAAGGGAAGTTGAAAACACACACCTCCTGGCAACAAGGGACAAACATTTTATTTGCATCCAATAACATACCTGCCATGCAGCCGGGGAAACGCTCCTCTCTGGCTTTCTGCCAGTCAGACTCGCTCATCCAGCTGCCCAGCTGGCTCTTCGCCCCTGCAGCAGGGATGGGGATGGTGTCCCTCTGGCTCTTGGTTACAATCACAGTCTTGCTTTCCACTCGAGCCACGTCCTTTGGGTCTGTACGTGCCAACCAACTGAAAAACAGAGCAGGAATCAGAGCATGGTGAAGGAAAACTGAAGGAATGAAATACGAGCACTTAGTGGCCTAAAAGCCCTTACCAGTTCTCATATTTGGGGAGCTTCTTGACCATCCCCTCATTCTCCAGTCCTGCCAGGATGTTGGCCGTTTCCTCCGGCGTCCCCGTCACCACATGCACACCGGTGGGTTTACACTCATCCGCCGCTCTCTTCACAAACTCAGCCACCGCCAGGGGCAGCGAGGGGATGGAGGCCAGGGACCGAGCCCCAACACTTGCCCCAACACCACCCTGCCTGAAAGAGAACGGGCATTTAAGCAATTAATTAATTTTTTGATCCTTGTGACCAGAGGAAATTCCAACCACACTAATTGAACGTACAGTAACTCCTATACATAAAATAGATCACGTGTCTGTTTTTCAGATGACAAGTTGGTATCACTAGTTGCCTTTTTCCACAAACACAACCTTCTTTATATGACTGAAGGATTTCTCAAAATCAGTGAAATGATACTGAAATCACTAGAGAGAGAACTTGATTTCGTTTAGTGGCAGACTAGTGAGGCAATTTACATTTACAATGCCCTGTGGCCGAGTTGGGTGTAACTCTACACAAATAGAATCAGTCCATCTCTAATGCAGACAGCCTTAATCAACTAATTAGAGTGCATTCCTGCGCAAAGATATTTTCCTGCAAGACCTGCTACACAAGGTTCTCACCCATATAGTGATACATGAAAACTGTCTGACTATGATCTACCATCTACGTATTGCTACAGTGGCTTGCTAACATTTCTAATTGTCCCAGACACCACTATTTACTTCCCTTCTATTCATTGTTGAATTTACAGACAGACTTCAACAATCTGCCATGAGTCAGAAAACAGAAAGATCCAGATTGGAGAACACATAGCCTTCTGTCTGATCTCATTCAATCATGTATGGGATGCTGACATTACCAAAGTCGGGAGACACACAAGTTCAGATTAACTGGATGACCCGACTCTGACTCTAACCAGAATGTAGTGCAGAGAGTGTCCTCATTGGCTCAAGTGGAGACACTTAGTTTAGTGGGTTAAGACAAGTTCAGTCTCTTACTCGGTTAATTTCTCTCCAGATGTTACACTTTTTGCCATTGACTTTGCCATTGATGCCAATTATTTTTTTATACCAGTGGATACTGACAGAGTATTAAAAGCCATGATTTAAATACATGGTCCCAAATTGGAGTTGTGTGCTTTTCATGTGACATCAGTGATAATTGGATGTCCTTGCTGACCTGGGGGAGTTATTAGTGCAACCTGAGAGCCTCAAACAGACTTCACCACATAAAGAGAGGCATGCGGGGGGGCCGGCCCATTGTTTGTTAGCAGCATGGTATCCACAAACACAAGCCACTGAGGGGGCTGTAGCTTTAAAACACAAGCCTGTGTGTGTGTGTGTGTGTGTGTGTGTGTGTGTGTGTGTGTGTGTGTGTGTGTGTGTGTGTGTGCACACATGTCTCCTGCCTATCCATAGCAATGGTCCAACAATAGAATAGACAATGTGTGTATGTGCTTCGTTATATGTCTGTGGACAGCGTGGATGACCCCAGATTACCTCTTTAGAAAAATGTGAAATTCTGGAAATGAACATTTTAGTGTACATGCTCTAAAACTAGTTTCACCCATAAAGTGACCCACTTTCTCCCTCCAATCAAAAATCAGTGGCTAATTGACAGGGAATACAAATAACACTCTTCAACATTGTTGTTTCAAAGACAGCGTCACAGTCATACTGTCAAGTGGAGGCACGCGGCTCCCAATTGGCTACACTGTGTGTGTGTCATTATACGTGCATCACACAGCACACACTTCTGCTTGTGTACGTAAAATGTGGTCGGAGCACACAAAGGGCACGTGCAGCAGGCATGCCGAGAGGCTCACAGTGAGAAAGAAGATAATATGGAACTTTACAATGGGAGGGCAAAGAGCTGAGAACAGTCAGCCTCAGGGTTCAAACTCCCTCTGAACAGGTGAACTGTACCAGGCCACTTGTTTAACCATTAATGAGGGAGCAATTAATCATGAACAGAGTACAGTTTGTGCTGAAAATGCAGGCTGGACAGACAGCATGACATGACGGCTTAATCTATCATTTTTTTAATGTCTTGAATTTTGCAATCTTGACAATAATTTGGATTTCACACCCACAATTTGGGGATGGCTGTACCTTAGGTAGTGGTCATCAAGGACATAATTTCCCCTGGGGATAGGGGAGACAGGTCCTCCTCACTTTTCCAAACTCTTTTTTGTCCCCCACACTTCTAGCCTATAGGTTTAGGTTGCTTTTCTTACCAAAGTCTCTCTGGACTGTATCCTCTTACTGCCACACTCCAGATAAGAGAAGATATGAATGGATAAAAATGTTGATATGCTCATCTGAGTCACCTTCAGTTATTACCCTGGACTCAAAGCAATGAGCTGATTAAACAGGACTGAGTGGTTCAACGGGTGCTTAATGGAGTTTTTTTCCCTGGGTTTCGCCTCTCAGGCTACCCTACCTTATTGATGGAGGTTGTTTAAGTGTAGGAATACTTGCAGACATCACTCAGGGATTCAAAATCATGAATAATATTCCCAACTGATGCTAAAATGATGCTAGAATTGAACAGTCAAAGGTAAGAAAGTTGAGCGCAGAGCCCTATATAGTAAAGATGGAACTACAACATTATCAGAGTATCGGGTATCTGTAAAGGAAACTAAAAATGAATAAAAGTAATGTAACGTAATTTGGATTTTCATGCACAAAATGAGAATTTGTCTACCAATTTTCAGATGGCGGGCTTTTATTGGACAACAGGACTAAAGGAGTCTGCAGACCTGCTAGCGGCTCTGTGAAGCTGTAGTTGGGTATAGTGGTGTTTTGAGCTAAACGCTAGCGTTAGCATGTCTAATGTTATATTTAGCAGGTCTAATGTTCATCACGTTTACCATCTTAGTTTAGCGTGTTATCATGCTAATATTTGCTAATTAGCACTAAACACAAAGTACAGTTGAGGCTGATGGGAAACGCAAGTATTGGACAAATTTCATCTAGCGCTATCATCAGGTCAAAATTGTAAAGTTAGGGGATTATCAGTGTTTCTATGAATCATCCTGAGGGGAACATGTCTGCGCCAAATTTCAAATTGCAATCCACCCAATAGCTGTCGAGAAGTTTTAATCACGAGTGTGGCAGAAACTGTTAGTTTTCACTGCGTCTTTAGACATTTTGACTAAGATCTGAACAGATAAATGAATGATTAGCTGTGGGGGAACTAAAAGAACAATAGTGTTACTGTATCACAGCACACTAGCTTGACCTTTACATAAAAGGCACTTGGTCAGCCTTATTTCCCCCACATAGTAAATCAACTACCAAATCATCCACCCTGTCACGCCACTAATTACTGTAACTTTTTGGGTGGTGCTGAACATTTTCTCCAGCGTGATTAGGATTAGGAAAGGAGATGACTGAATTTGAAATAAATTAACAGAAACTAAGCATTTGTTGATTATTCATTTGCTTGCTGAAGCACAGGCGGTGGCTGACTTGAGACAGAAGATTAAAGTAAAAGCAGCAGGATGGGAGCGGCTTTGTTCCTCCTTGTTTGCATCGAAAAAGCTGCAATATTAGAAATCCTGACTCTGATGGCCTTTTCTCCCAATTTCCCCCGCTGTCATTCACCCTCTCTTGCCGTTGTCTCTGCCTCCCTAATCCCCTCCCCATCCCTGACAAGGACCAGCATGCCTCCATTTGGCACATATTTATCTGACATCAGCTTTCAACAAAAACTTTTAAATGTGACTACCCTGCAGCACTGAAAGAGGGAACATCATTCTATATGTTTTAATGGGTGTAAAATTTGAAATAAGTGACGGTATGCAGAGGGGAAAACGAGGAGTCTCAAGGAACAGACAACCCTCATATGGTATCTATTCCCCTGACTGTGTCTAGCTTCCAGCTGAACAACTTTTCCTCCAAACACACCTCCAAATCAGCAAGCCAATCCTCACACACCACATCCAGACACGCCTACACTCCCCCTTCACACAGATCCTGGTCATTAGCCTGTTTGGGGCAGAGTCTACACATGAAGCCAGAGTTTAGATGCACACGTGCAAGCCTCATACTCGGTACAGCGAGCACCTGGGGAAAAACACACGGAACATGATCCAGGACATTCAGGCAAACAGAGGAGCGATGACTCCAGCCATTACACGATCTCTCAAGCAGAAATACAAACAAAATGCACAGGAACATGGGCCCCCTCTGTCACGCCCATGCCCCTACCACGGTGTCAGTCACTCACTCACATGCATCCTTTAATGGCTAAATAAAAGCAAGCACATAATGCCATGGAGTGCTCACATTGACTCCAGAGTCCCTATCTGATGTGGAGTCATCACAAAGCCTGGAAGGGAAACGTGGTGAAGAGAAGGAATGCAGAAAGAGGAGTCTTTAAAGAAAAATTTAAAAAATAAAAATCACATACTACTGTGACGTGTTGTTTAATCTATAAACTCAATGTCAGCTGATCTGAAATCAAGTCTGACAAGTTTCTGGCTTCAGACCTTTTAACAGACAATGAAGACTTGACAACAAGATTAGACTTTTTATAGTAACTCCTGAAAAGAAAAGCTTAAAATGTGTGAATCCTTTACTATAAATGAATACTGAATGCTGGAATAGTGCCACAGGTCTCATCTCATTGGAAAAGTATCTATAAATGATGATGTTTTGTGTTGTGAGCTAAGTTTCTTCAGAAAAAAGTGGTGAACAAAGACTTTCACATTAAATAGACAGGACATGAAGTTGTCCACAATACATTTTCTGTATGTGTATTATGTGTAATGTGAATTAATGTCCATGTTGTGCAATCTGAAGCATTAAATACAATGAAATGTATTGTTCACGAAGCTAAAACGATTTACATCCCCAAAACACACAAATAAGTCACAATTACTCACCTTCGTATGACTCCCAGCAACAGGCACGACATCTTCGGTGCAAAAATAAAACTAGCTTATAAAATATAAAAGTGTAAAAGGGCTCATTTAAGACAGCTTAAGAAGTGAGGAGCAGAGGTTAGAGCTGCTCGCAGCTCATATCAGTGCTCTGAGGGGACCTTGCACTTTGCTCAGCGTGGACATTCACACACATACACCTTGATGTACCCAGTAAACTGGATGCTGTCCTGTTGTTGTTGCTGCTGCTGTCCACACACTCCTCACACTGTTTACTGCTTTATAAAGTCACGCTTTAACACCGGCCACCGGCTCAGTTCAGCTCTGATAAGGAGGAGGAGGTGCTTTAAAATTTAAATACTATGAAGTTTACTTCTTCGCAGGTTGTGTTCATATTGTTGTGGTTTTTTTCTCCTCCAAACCGCGGACCGACCCGCATTGGTTGTTCCTCCCGGCTGATGCAAGTTTCCAGATTTCCTGCACCGCCGAGCACACTGACACAAACACAGCAGCTTGGAGCCACAACCCGGAAATACGCGCAATGGTACGGAAATAGACCCACAGATCTCACCAGGGACACCGATACTGTAGATGGGTGTTCACCATGTTCTTATATTTCTTTTTTTTGCAAAAGCTCCCAGATTCATGCTTTTTTAAAAATGTGTTATATTCAGCTACACCATGCAACAAGTTGGAGTCAAACTTATTCAGGTTAGTTTTTTAATGCAGAGTGCAAATGGAGAAAAAGTAATCTTCAGATTGACAACGACATTTTTAAAAAGAGGCTTCGTGTTTACAATTCAGAAATAAAGAAGGCTAGACAAGCCTTTTTCTCTAACATCATCAACAAGAATATCAACCATTCTCCTGTCTTGTTCACCAATGAAGCTAACTAATCCCCCAAAAGAACTAGCCCCTGACTTCATATCGCTTAATATGTGTAATGAGTTTGCATCTTTTTTCAGTATAAAAATCGAAAATATCAGAGTGGCCATAAATTCCTCCATGTCATAGCCTACCATGGAACCAGACTATTGCTGAAACCGCACAGAAACAATTTGGCCAATTTGGCAACATTCAACGCCATCAATACTAAAACTCTGGAGGATGTAGTGAACCATCTT
>LKNJ01006787.1:360-15941 GCA_002120245.1 Maccullochella peelii
TAATCATTCACTGCGTCATCCGGTATACAGTGGTCTTCATTTCATGTATTAACTGTCTGTCGCTGTAATCAGAATTTCATTCATACATTTATTAATTGTTCACCGCTGTGTATTCATTTGATTTGATTTTTAGTTCTTTCTAAGCTTATTTAGTTTATTTGTTTCATTTATAAATCTTATTGTGCATGGTCATGGCATTATTTTGATCCCGCGCTATCACACTCAGTACACAGAGAACTTGGTGGACCCAAAAGCACGACCAGCAAACAAAAGGTGTGGAGAAGATAGTTCTTTACTTTCAAACAAACCAAGATTAACGTAAACTGCACAAAGTACAATCTAGCAGATAAATGTATACAAACAAGGTATTTTGGATAGAAATATTTTTAGTACATGCAGAGAATATTTTTGGGTAAATGCACACCACTTAGTGCAAAATGATGCCAGTAACATATACAGTGAAATACAGATTTCTCAAACTGTGACAGATTTGTGTTGGCTGCTTGCCTCATGATGATCCCAGCTGAAGGTCGTGGTTTCTTTTTATCACATAACTGGTTCTAATATACACTGTACAGTACAACTGCCTTGGTTTAGTCGTAATGATTAGCAACAAAGACAGATAGCATGCCATTAGTAATAGACATTTCTATTCCTATGTGTTAAAAAAAATAAATAAATAAAATGTGTCACTAAAAGGGTTATGGAGTTGTTGGAAGTGTAAATAAATTGGAATGGGGGCTTCTTGTTTATCACCAGCCGCTTGTTTTTATTACTCATTGTCATAGGCTACACTGTTTGCAACTCCCGTGCAACTGTGCCCAACTCTCGCGTTACCCCATTGACACTAGTATATACGCAGGTGCATTAAACTGCTACAGTGTCTGACAGGAAGTTTTTTTTCTCCTTTGCTAGAGAAAGGAGAGAGGTTGCAGTTTGCCCCTGCTTCCAGTCTTTGTGCAAAGCTGGTGCACAAAACACTTGTTTTAGGCTATGTCTATACAGTCATCAAACTGATAATACTTGTAGTGTTCTCATCTGTTTCTGAGTTTAATGGCTAACAGCATGTTTACTAAAAGGCCGGACTGTTTCTGCAACTTTGTTTTCCTGGATATACACACCCAATTTATGTGGCAACTACAGTTCATTTTGTCTTCTACCTGTTTTATCTCTTTGCGTTTGAACCCCTGCAACCACGGTCTGCTGCTGTAGACTTTTAATCCTGTGAATATACTAAAATTGATTTATCAAGTAATTTCATTGTTTCCAGCTTTCTTTCTGAACACAGCTCATCTGCTTTTGGTGTGAAATGGTAGGCTCTTTGTGCATTCTCTCTTTTTTGGACCACTTAATTGCTGCTGTATCAATACCGTATAGTAGCCTACCACAGGATGATCTGATATTAGATCCCCGCGTCCTGTTTGCGACTAACCATGAGAGAAGGAACCATGGCAGCGCATACACGTACTTTGACCAATCACATTTCGACATTTATTTCCGTATTTTGGGACTTGTCAAGCTGTGATTGGCTTAAACCAGCAGCAACGATTGAATGTGTCTGAATGTTCTGTTCATCCTCTGTGTCTACCTGGTTATGAGAACAGAGACACAAAGATGGAGATGATTCACGCTGTCCTCTTCTTTGCCAAGTCGCTTCTGTTTCTGCTGCTGTGGTCAAACTGTGAAGGAAGAGAGTCGGAGCTCAACTATGTGACCTGCGGCTCACTCGTCAAACTGCTCAACACCAGACACAACGTCCGCCTGCATTCCCATGATGTCAAATATGGCTCAGGTAACACTCAGATAGCGCTTACCTTCAGACACGTTTAGATGTTAAACCCGCGACAACAAATAACATGAAACGGCTGCGTTTGTCTCTCCAGCTGCAGCGTAGGTTTTTGGAAAACGGTATGTTAAATTTCATTCGCAAATCGGACAATTCCAAGTTGTCTTGCTCATCTGCAAACACCCATAAACCACAATACATACAAAACGTAAGGCCTCTTATGTTTTGACTCTGTGGTAGATTCGGTATGTCGAAGATTTAGGAAGCAGCCCTCTGTTTCTGTAAAACGTCGACCTGTATAAGCTAGCCTACATGACACCAACTCACGACCGCCATCCAACGTCGTCTGTTGAGATGGAAGAGCACAGTGGCAATAACAGGTGGACATATACTTGAAGTTTAATCGAACCTGCTATAGTTTAGCATTGTTTTCCCCACAGCCTACACCATAGCGGCATGCAGGATGTCGGTTTAGCAACCAGCAATATTTGAGTCCAGAAGATCAAATGTGTCAGCTACGTGCCTGTCTTAGTAACACACTGGTGTAAATGCCTCCAAAATGTAAATGAATACTGCGCAAGGACAGTGCCAAAATAAGAGCGTCTGTGTGGCACTGCAGTCTATACAGATGTCATTCTTTCGCTTCTGAAGAAAATGTTTTGTAGGATAATTTTGAAAGAAACTTCACATACGTTATTGGTCAGAAAATATTTATTTGTAGACTCTATATAGATAATCTCCAATAAAGGAGAAAATCCTCCAATGGTACAACAAAGCTTGATTACCAAACGGGCAAAGCGGCTACTGTTCCAGGAGTCAGACCCTAGATCACCAGGGGCCCCAAAAGCCCCAATTCCTGTTTGTCAATCGGTGGAAGTAGGTTGATTAATTGTCAAATTGATAAGGAATTAAAATCACAAAAATACAAAAAATACAATATGAACTAAGGTGGATCCTGCCTAGTCCTGGGCGTCATGACCAAAAAATAAAATCTTTATTATTATTTTTTCTCTTTCTCACGTTTTAATTGACCCCCCCCCCCCCNGACTAAAATATCATATATTTAGACCTTCGTGTCATTTGCAAGAATCTGTACACTGTTCAGTCAACTGGCTTCACCTCTCGTACCCAGAGAACACCCATGTCACCAAACAAAAACTAAGAGCGCCGATCAGTGTGTAGTCTTTTATTTTTATTTTTTTCCAGTCTGTTTCACTCTTTCTGTTCCAAATTCACTACGAGATAGCCAGCGTTAGCTACTTGGAGTTGGGTGGAGACACCAGGAGTCACTTTTTGTGTTGTAATAACTTGATAAGACTTTACTGTAGTTTAAATGGTCTCACATGATGTATTGTTGTATTCAGTCGAATAACCTCAAACTAACTGACACACAAACTCAGAGGCGAGGCAGGTTTATTCCAGCATAGGGACCTTGAAGCCTGCTATCGCTCAGCCCAGTGTGTGCTTTATTAATGGTCTACTTATTAATGGTGTGTGTGTAGGCAGTGGACAGCAGTCTGTAACTGGAGTGGAGAACGCAGATGATGCCAACAGTTACTGGCAGATTCGTGGGAAACACAACCGTCCGTGTCAGCGCGGCGCGGCCATCAGGTGTGGTCAGGCCATCCGCATCACACACATGAAGACTGGCAGAAACCTACACACACACCACTTCAGCTCACCGTTGTCTAATAACCAGGTCAGACAGTGGCGCACACACTCACTGTTATACTTGTACATGTGTTTATAATAGCTTTTAGATAACAATGTCAATGTTAGATAACAACTATGGCACAGAGGAATAAGATGTATCAGGCTTTGCATACACATATAATACTTGTTAGTAGGATATATATTTGTTATTGGTTTGGGTCTGCATATGGGTTTTGTTGACAAATCATTGCAGCAAAGGGAGCAGCAGAGTAGATTTTTACCCCAGGCATCCCTAGAAGATCTGTTGACCACTACTGTCACCATTGTACAAAACTTTTTCTTTTCCTCTGCCTATGTGTGTCGTCTGCAGGAGGTCAGCGCCTTTGGAGAGAATGGTGAGGGTGATGATCTGGACTTGTGGACAGTGCAGTGTGACGGCGTCCACTGGGAGCGCGATGAGACTGTGCGCTTCAAACATGTGGGCACCGATGTCTTCCTGAGTGTGACAGGCGAGCAGTACGGCCACCCTATCCGCAGCCAGCGTGAGGTGCACGGCATGAGCTCTCCCAACCAGCACAACTGGTGGCGCTCCATGGAGGGTGTCTTCATCCAGCCCAGCCAGGAGCCGCTGCACCATGATGAGCTCTGACATCATCAATAGACACAAAGCATTGGATTCCGGTTTCTGTGGTGGTTTTATAGCTCTTCTGGACCAAATGATGTAGAATATTTGACGGATGACTCATCTCTATACATGTGAAGCACTCAGGGTGTTGACCACTAAGTAGACTGTATTTAACCAACAAATGTCAAGTTGTGGCATATAAGTTGTCAGGTTAGAGAGTAAGGTATGACACAAGAACAGGAGGACAGGCAGACAAAACAGGAAGTGCAGGAATGCAGACCTCACTTTATAGAACTGCTTATAATATTTACATACTAACTTCATGATATTAAAAGTTAATTTGCAGATTTGTTCAATATTGGGAAAACGGGATTTTTCCAAAAGTGCCCACATACCTTTGGCCCATATAGTGTAACATGAACTGTAATGAACCTGTAATGCAATTCAATACAACAGCCCTGTAACAAAATCTGTCTTTGTGAATCTGCTAATGTTCTTGAAAAGCTTTACACATTTAAGATTAATTGCAGCACTAGATTGCATTATACTTTAAAATGCTGTTTTAGCTTTTGAAATAGTTATGTTCATTATTATGGAAGTTATTCCATGTCAGTACTTTTTCATCTACGTCCATATTTCTTCCAATAAACTTTTTCGCATGTAGACACTTACAGGAGCTATATATTGTTACTTAAAGTTTGTGCATGATGTGTGCAGACAAAACTCTTTAAGAGGATACACAGTATTTTATTTGCATAGTTTAGCAGTTATGGATTTTGCATCAGTAAAAAAATTTAAATAGCTGTTTCAAAGCACAAGATACATTGAATGTGTTTAGTGAAGACATGCCAGAAAACAGTTTACACAGTAGTAACCACTGTTTCAGCTGGCAGCCGCACACTTTTTTCTATCCAGCAGATGGCGACAAATGACCAAGATCCTGGTCAAATATAGTAAAGTAACCAACAGATAAATTATAAACTGCACGTAGATGGTGGTGGAAAATGTAGTTATGCTATTTTAGTGAACTCTGAATATAAGATAAAACTAGTGATCTTCAGAAGGAAAATTCACATGTTGCACCAGCACAACAGACGGGCTCAGGAAAACCTGATACAGAGCCAATAAAATGACATAACTCAAATACGATAAGAAATTCAAAAAAGGACTTTCAAAAGTACATTATCTTTACATTATTATGGTAATCAAAAACATTGCCATATCTTAGACCATCTGTGCGGATATATGTGTGCAGAAATAACGAGTCTAGTAGTGCAGCTCTGAAAGTCTTGGTGGAATTGTTGCTAAGACGAGAGTCATACTGAAGTAGAGATAGGTAGGCCTACAGTAACTTTATGTTATATTAACTATTTCTATGATGTGTATATGTGATAGAATATATTGTAATATAGTATAGTGTTATGAAATATAGAACTACTAATAATAAGTAACGAACACAAATACAATATTTAGGCTACTCTGGATTGCAGAAATAATACTTATTAAAGCTTTCAGCGAAACTTTTATATAAAAGCATGGTACTAACCTTCTCACAGATTTACAGCAGCACCTGCTCCAGCAGAAGGTATGTGGTTTGGTTTTGTTCATTTAATACAATGCAATGGCCTACTAGCTTAAACATCGTGTTTGAGATGGGTATGCAATCATTTCCCGAAAGCTTCACAACCTCTTTAATTTTGTCTTTGTATCAATCATCTCTCTGGGATTTTACCCCCCCCCCCCCCGATTTTTTGTATCAGGACTGTGCTTATCCCTTCATGCGAAGATTGAATGATTGATTAATGTGCGCCGAAACCCTAAACAATATTGAAGTGAATTAAACCGCGAGCTGAATTCAGTGTGACTAGCCTACTAAAAGCAAGATAATAACGTCTCTCCACTGCCTGCTGCTGCTCGCTTTTTCGTCCAGCAGGTGGAGACAAATTGCCACAAAAGACAGACACCGTCTGAGGGAGGACGTGTATTACCGCCACCGTCTCCGTTATCATCGGCAGCATTGTTTTCTCCAGCATCCTGTATCTCCTGCATCCCCACCGGCTGCCACTCATATGTGCGTATAGGATTTCAGGAGATATTAAAGCTCAAACAGCTGATGGGAAGAAGGATTGGATCTGGATACTGCGGTTATGCAGGCTATTTGACATTATAGCCTACTTTACAGGAACTGTGAGGTGGTAGGAGCTGCGTACCTGCGCACCATGGTTTTATGCCATCGTGTAATATGTCAAGCTGTCTGCTGCCGTTTCATTCTGCGTCAGCTCGGAGAAGGAAAGGTGACAAGTGGCCTGACTGCAACCTTCCCTTAAAACCTATATTATCAATTTAATAGCCGCGTTATAAGCAGCAGGCAGACTTTGAATTGTTAGTCTCTTTCCGATCAGAAACTTCAATTCTAACAAGAAAAATAGAGTTGTGCTTTTATTTTTATTTGAATGTTAAATTAATTAAACGAAAAAACAGGAGCTTGACCTTCCATCCTGTTAAATAACGAGCTAAACAATCTTTTTTATTACTATACTATATATATTCAGGTTTATCATATTATTTATCCAGAAGCATTTGAACGTAGTGTAGGTAAACCTGACAAATAATCTGTCATGTGGAAAGCTAGTATAATTTAATTACTAGAAGAGACACGATTGCCCAAACAAGTCTTACATTTTCGTTCATTCTAACCATTATTTTTTAACCATCTCTTAAATGTAATCTTAAAGTACAAGGTGAAAAGTGCTAACAATAAGTAGAGCATCAAGGTCTAAAACAATTGAGTTTGAATCTAAATGGAGCAATTCTTACATGCTGACTATGTTCCACAGTCTGCCTTTAAATTAATTGTTACATTTGAAAGGTAAAGCTATTCAGATGCCAGTCTTCTGAGCTCAGTAAGACTGAACAGGTGTATTCAATTCAGCACTTTAACTGACTATTAGTTTATCTCAAGTGTGTGAAGACTGATACATAATTCAATCATTTTTAGGCTTTTTAAGGTATGTTAGTCACATACAAACACCTAAAAACATTCAATTCATTCAGTTTAAAATTTAAAATCTAGAGGAAAATATGGTCTGTTTCGAAGCAGTGAGAATGTAATACGTTTCTGAATTATTGCTGGTGTCTCTCCTTCTCAAAGAAGTTTTCCGTCCTTTTTACTCCAGTGAAAAGTGCACCGCTGCTGACCTTTAACAGGGCTTTAGTAGTGTGGGGATGGGGGTGGAGTCCAGTGAGGGGTGGGGGTGTAGAGGGGAGGTTCCCAGGCTCTCCAAGCATGAGTCCCAGCAGGCAGAGAGGAAATGTAAATGTTGACCACCCACCTCTGAGGAGGAAATGCTGTGTTTTTCTATTACCTCGCCTATGTTTCTACAGCACTGGGTCTATTTCTACACTGTCTCACTGTTTCACTGGAGACTAAAAGCAACTCTTAATGGTTGAGGAAATCTGTTTAAATGATACAACTGCTACTGACTGACACTTACTGTGGCTCAGAGTCCTGCATAGCCTCTCACTGAACCTGTTCAATTTGTTCTTTATTTGCTATTTTATGGCTGAAGATGAAACAGGGCAGTGAGAAAAAGAATGCTAGACCATGGAAAGAAAATAAATTATAATGTAGTCCACATCAGTTTGAAGCTACTTTCTATGATGAAGATTTAGGATGTATTTATGTAGAGTGCTAAAGTATGTTTTAGGTGGTTTTACACTGTATTATTTATGAATCAATCATGTTTTCAGCATATGTAAGATCATGTTTAAGTCAGTCAGATATTACAAACCCTTGTATAACAACAGACAGTGGACTAAAATATAAGCACATTTTTCTACAAAACTTTTTTATTTTATTTAACAAAATAAGTCAAGTAAACACAAGCAGCTGAACCAGACCTTACAAGATGGCCCCACACCACTAATGGCCTCACAAATTCAATGAATTATTTTGCTGTAAATGTGCACCCTCTTCCACGACAACATTTCAGTTTGATTAGGCAAACCTAGAGATGAGACATTAACTGGATGAGTATTACAGTCAAAGTACACATACATACAGGCTAGATCGTGGATGTCTTGTCTGCTCTTAAGTGGATAGTGTTTAAACGAACATTGACACCTTGTTGATTGCCACCTCTGCAGCTTCTTAATGGATAATATTTTAGATGTTACACTTGAATGTTACAACCTATCCTGTTTCACATGTTAGGTCAATTTTCCCATTCTTTCAAAATAAAACCTTTCTGAAACCACATTATTTGAAGTACTTTTTACACATTTTTATACTCTAAGTATTCTACACACCTTTCTTTTTGCCTTAAAGGTTCAGTTCACCCAAATTACAAAAAAAACATACAATACTTAGTTGAAAATAGTTTAGATTTTATTTGTCCAGCTTGGAGATATTGTGATTTCTGCCTCCACTCCAATACAATGGAGGTGAATGGAAATTTGCTTGTGGTGATCAGTGTTGAAAAATTCCATTTACAGAATCTGTATCCACATTACTCTAGTCTCTCATATGTTTTAGGATTGTCACTGTAACTTTGTTTTCTCCACAAGGATCAAAAGAATGTCACTTTATCTAATCAGGGGCTTTATTGCAGAGGAACTCAACATATCCATGTTGTCAATGTTTTCCACTGCACATAATGCTAACCTCTACTGCCTGAACTATAGGAGGATTAACATTCTTCCTGTCACCACCCCAACATCCCATCATCATCACAGCCAAGCTCAGAATAAAACACAAATACCATTTCTTCATTTAACATTGCCTTTATTGAAGAAATCATCCTGATGACAAGATGAAGGTTGGATAAGAGGCAGTGTAAAGTGTGAGTTACCGTTGGGTTGTGGTGCCTTGCTCAGAGGCAGGGTAGGGCAGGATGAAGGGTGTGGGGAGGAGGCTGGGCCCAGCTGACCGATGCCCTTTCATTATTGCACTGCTTGCTGCTGCTTCCACAGTAGTGCAACAGGGAAAGAGTGTCAAGCAGAGAGCGTCCTGTAGATGTCATCGTGGGTGACAAAATGCAACCTGAAGAGCAGGAGTCACTCTTCAAACTACCTGCGGGCAAAAATCCTTTCTATGGTCAAGACTGATCACCAGAGTTTTCCACTGCTGAATTCAGTGTTTGGTGAATCTGAGGAAACTGCAATTGTTGAAATTATTTGGCAACATTTGGGCCAATTCTAGGTTAAGAGGCAGGACAACAACTAATAAATGAGGCAAAATTGTGACATGAACAGAGTATAACAAGGTTTCATGTTTTTGTTCTGTTCTACTGCATTTTATGCAAATGTTTAATTCAAACATTCAGGTTTTTAACCCTTTGTTCAGTAATGACTGCACTATAGGAGCAGATTGAGCTGATTTGTATTACACAAATAGCTGGGTGATGACAAGCATCAGAGGAGAAAACAGCTTTTAGATGGCAGTGAAGGTCAAAAAGGTTCATAATTGTATACTTAATTAATAGTAAAATGAATAGTATAATGATTAACACCACTGCTTCCAAAACCAGAAAGTGACACCTATCAAGAGGCAGTTTCTAGCCTTTATAATATGTTTATAAAGGCTTTGTGTTGGCGACGTCAGTGTAGGAGAACAAAATCCTAATTAAACAGTAGCTCTTTGCCATGCATAAAGTGATTATAGACATGTACAGCTTGATGGTTTCATTGAGGCAGTTTTAAATGAAACAGTACTCTCAGTTCCAAGGGACAGTAAAGCATTTTAAAACCCATAAAAGTAAAGCTACAGCTGAATATTTAATACATAACACTGTCTTAGTATTTAAAGGGTCACATTCACCCAAATGACAAAAAACTTAAAAACTAAATATTTTTTCACCTAACTGTAGTGGCTGCTTTGCTTTTATTTGTCCAGATTTTGAAATATCTGCCTCTGAGGTTTCTGCCTCTACACCAACACAATGGAGGTAAATGGAATTTCTCTTGTGGTGCTACATGCATTGAAAAATTACATTTAAAAAAGAAAATCTAAAACAACACCTCCTTCCAGAAACAGTTACTCTGGACACAGTCCTCAGTGTGAACGTTTTTCATTAGAGCTACTTTGTATTGAAGAAATAGCACCTATGAAAACTTAATTCAAATGTAATTATCCAGAGTTGTACAGACACTGTTTCTGAAAATAAATGTTGCTGTTGAATTGTTTAAATGTCTTTTTTCAACTCTGAGCACCAAAAACTTCATTAAGGTACCATTAACCTCCTGAAAATGCAGTTCTACAATAACACTGACATCTTTTTAGAATTATTTTTCACACAGAATCAGAGATAGGCTCACTTTGCTTGCAACTATGTTGTTATTCTTGTAGGTATATTTACACTAACAAACTTTTGAAAGATACAATTAAAGCTGATGGTTTACAAGAGAATTACAGGTTTTAAAAATGTATCAAGTTAGGTTAAACAAGAAGTTATTTCATTTATCTTTATTGGATGAACACAATTAAGACTCAGCAATTCACTCACAATAAGGCTACAATGTTGAAAATTCTCACCCAGCTTGTATCACACTGTATATTTAACATCAGTGAGATTTGTAGCAAGCAGCAGTATTTACCTCAACATAATGTAATGGAATGAGCAGGAGCACCAGCTGGGCAAAATATTGCCTTTGACATCAGCTGCATAACACAGGAGGAGGAAGATCATCCCTCAGAGTCAAGACCCTATAAGCAATATTGCACTACTCTGTTAACTCTAGTGAAAGCAGAGGCAATATTGATAGGGTCTCGTCTGCAAGGTGACGTAGACGAGACAGGCTTCTTCTCAGAGAGGGACAGTCTCAGTCTAAAGCCACAGGTGACCAAAGGAGACAGACGAGGGAGGAGGTAAAAAAAACCCCGTTAACACCAGGAGAGGACTGAAACATCAGTCAAGTCAAGTTCCCCTTCATTCTTCACAGAGGGAGTTAGAGTGGCTATGATGTAGTAATGTTATGAGAGCGACTTACCATTGGCTGCTAGACTGTTAAAGCAATTGTACTGTGCTTCTGTAGAAGCCATCAATCTAATGTTGATGTTGTTAAGAAACTTTTTAAGTCCAAAGTTGTTCTAGTAGCTTTTACACCAATCGGATATGCTGCTATTACCATAGAAACATTAACCTTTTCAGATTTGCACATTTGGTGGCCACACACAGAGAGAGAGAGAGAGAGAGAGAGAGAGAGAGAGAGAGAGAGAGCATTAATTGACTTTGTTTTAAACAATTAGAAACCACTCATGTCTAATTCTATATACTACTTTATTTTATTATCTACAAATGAGACAAAATGTAAAATATGTCATTCTGACTTCCCTCTAATTGGGATTTGTTTTAACTGTCTGTCAATGAAAAGAAAAAAAGGGAAATTTGCCATATTAAGTTGATTTCAGAGTTTGGTTGGACTGAAGTGATTGGAGGCATCACCTTGGGCTATAGGAAATTGTGATGGGCATTACAGTCTAATTGAGTCACAATTTGATTGTAGATAAACAGGTTGTATTTTATTTTGACACAGTACTTGAGTGTGGCTGATGGACTTTGGATTTCAGTGAAAAAAGAAAGTAAAAATCCTTCACTCAGACTCCTACTTATAAAAAATGTGATAGATAACTACTTCAATTACATTTGTCGCTTAAAAATGTTCATACATTTAAAGAGAGCTCCAGAGGTCTCTTGTCTTCTTCTGAGACATGTTGTACAAAATGGCATTAGCCATGATGAATTATATGTTATGTACCATTCAGAATAGAGTAGTTTTAGCCTGCTTTTTGCATTTGAACATTTGATTACGATGTTACGCAATGTTTTCTTTTCGCCTATAATAAAACTAAAATGATTTTGTTTGCAATCACTTTTCATACATTTGCATCACAATCCAAAACCTAAAGATATTGCATTTACTACTATAGAAATATTCGGATTTTAGAAGCTGGAACAAGTGATTTCTTTGTTGCCAGTTTTGCTTAAAAAATTCTTAAGCAATTTATTGATTATGAAAATACTTGCTGATTCATTTTTTCTGTCAATCAGCTAATCAAGTGATCAACTAATTGTCCCCGCTCTAATACATGTAAACACACTGCATTTACACTATGAATTCCTTAGCAAAAGCATATGACCAGAAACTGGCCTGATCAAACTCTTTCTGCTTTATTTGTTCACCATGGTGAGTGCTTCATTACTTGTGATTTACATTGGCAGCTAACAAAAGCTGGAGGAAGTTGGAAGAGGATGTTGCGTACAGCTAGTTATTGTGGCCATCACTAAAGCAGCAAATGTGACAAGGTCTATGGATGATGTTCTGAGAGTTGACAAACTGTTCAATACAGATGCATTTACACTTGACAGACCTCTGAAAATGATGTGACTCACACAGCTTCTGGAGGTAGTTCAAGCTATAGGATCACTATTTTAATGTGGTTCAGGCGGGTTTACACTTGGATCTACATATTGCTCAGCATGATGGGGTCAATAGCTGATCACTCGGGAGACATGTTAATGCAAGCTGTAATTGCAGTATTAGTCCCTCCTCCATAGACCGTCCCTATCAGCTACACTTCATATAGACCCAGTTTGCTCCGGTATTTGCCTGCCAGCACAATGAGAAAGACAAGCTTCTACATGCTGCTGATCCAAACTCTTCCATCTAGTCCATACTTTAGCATTTTTTAGTCATTCTCATTTGATAACGTGCCACAATCACCTGATGGAGGATTTGATTGTTTACATGTGCAGCAGTGGTTGAAATAACAGGGCCTACTATTCCAGCATGGAATCCACCGTATGGCTGCACTACAAATGCAATGTTCAATAAAAAGGAGGGGAAACTATGACCTTCTACATATAAAAAAAATACTGGTTTCAAAAAAGCATTAATTCATGTATTGTTTGGACTTGGTCATTTGTGGATTAATCTTCATTATCAAACTTTTTATTTATATGGAAAGGTGGTCAAATCTAATCTTTCAAATAAAAAAGATGATTGATCATCATGAGACAAACCAGCAGTACAATCATAACTAAATCAATTTAACTATTTTTGATAAAAGAATTTCCTTGAATAGCACTATCTTCATATTACATGATTAGATGTATGTGAGCCTAAATCAGCAGCTAAAGACATTACTGCAAAAAAGAAGATCCTTTCACTTTCTGGTGGTTTTACCCTTCACTCCATCTCACTACAACACTTTTCCCCCTAAAGACACACAACAGCAAATTCCACAGTCGCTTGCAAAACAGTGGCTAAATATGACGCTACAGACTCCAAGGCGTGCGCACACAGACACACACACACACACACAGAGCAAAGGCAGTAACCCCCCACCCCCCACCCCCACCGGCCCTGCCCTCCACATTCCTCACACAGAGCCCCATCCCCCTTACGACCTGCCCGACATAGGAAACTTGCCCCATTTTTCCCACCCACACCGTGACTTCTTCAAGCCTGCACACTCACATTATGCTTTCAAAAGCCGACTGAAAGAGAGAAAAAAGGGCCCTGTGCTCCACACACATATACTCCACGGCAATAACAAAATTACTGCAGTGTTACCCTATAGGCTCACGCACGTTCCTTCCAGATGGTTTTACACACATGCATCCAAATTGTATTCCAAAGTAAAAGGCCTGGTTTGTATGTTCTGATAAATAATTAGCAGAAGTAAAACTCTACATTAAAAAAGACTGCCTTCAGTCACGCAATCCAAATCGCTACATTTCAAAAAAAAAACTATTATTTTTTAATCCTTTTATCCTTTCCTTTTCCTAAAATACAAACTATTTCCATGTAATTTAAATCAGTCTGACTGGCTTCCACAAAATGATTTTACACTATAAATTAACAGGATGTCATTAAGATTTATTTTAAATAAAATAAAATACTTAAAAGGTACTGTGGTTAAATTGTGGTTCCACTTAATCCCGGATTCGAATCAGGATCATGGTAAAATTAGACAATTTTAAAAGCCTTGTCCAGCAGGAGAATTTAACATAAATGTGATCGAGCACTGTAACCAGCACGTAACAACACATTACACTGTCTAACAAAATGCGTGAAAAGTTGGGAAAGTTGATCTCAAAGCATGTTACTTAATCCGACACGTGGTCTTCAATGCAAACCAAGACAGCCTCTGAAGTTCTGTGAACAAAATGTTCTTTTTTTAGGAGGCGTGGTCCAGGAGGCCTATATCTCCCAGCGTAAAATACAGACTTATAATGCAGCATGGGTGAACAGAAAAGCCACAGACTCTTCCTGTCATAAGGACTTCTGGGCTTAGCCACAGGTTCCGAAACTGCGGACTGGGGACCTCCAGCGGTTCTTGAGGGAGTTTCTAAAATAAAGGATACTTTTGATTTCACTCAATAAAATTGCAAATTTAAATTCATTGTTTCAGCCAGAGGTTTAACTGAGCTTAATAGACAGTTATTGAGATATATAAGAAATCAGAACAACACCTAAAAACTCAAATGGGCTTCCTTTGTATTGTCTTCACGTCACGTTAAATTGTGTCTATGTGGATCTTTGAAATTAAGAAGTTCAAGAACTTATCATATGAGAACGGCCTCCCTATATAAGACCCAGTTGGGTGTCAATGTCTGAATGTAATACAATTTCCTCATTATAATATAAAGCAAGAATCAGCTAAAGACTTTACAGAAGTCATATTACAAAAATCAGCTAAGCTCTCAGGGTCAGCTCTCCCTCTAAAATTCGTTAGCGTGCCAATTATTGATTAGACTGACTAAATAAAATATAACGTCTCTTGTGTCAACAGTTATTGCTTACACGTGTCCCTAGAAATTCACTCTATTCATAACGTAGGTTTTGATGTTAACTGACAATTGGAATTGGATTACGGGATTTTTCCCATGTATTAACGTGAACTTACACTCGGCCAGCTGTGGTAAAAATGTCTCCAATCTACTCTAAACCTAGGGTCTGTGTTATATGATCAGTGCTGGAAGTGTCTCTCTCTGTGTGTGTGTGTGTGTGTGTGTGTGTGTGTGTGTGTGTGTGAATCTGGTGGATGGGGTTGGGAGTTGCCTTCCAATAAGAACCTACAGAGTTCTACTCCATGGATTCTATTTTGCCATCTATTTTTCTCCATTTAGCAGCACCCGTCCTTCCGCTGTACTGCTGCTGTAGTATAGGGCGAAGGCCGAATGCTATGACAATACTATTGCACTGCTTTAGCGGATGGTACAGTAGTGCAACATCGTCAAAGCAGCTGACCTCTGCACGCTGGGACGCACACACACACACACACACACACACACACACACACACACCCACTGAATGTGAACAGCGCTTCTACGGTAGCCATACCACACACATACACGACCACACTAGAGGCATAACACGATGACAAACTGACGTGTCGAAATAAATTAAAGCTATGACACAGCTGTAGCTTTACATGCTGTGGCTAGCTAGGCGTCCAGTCCAGTTAAGGTTAACAGAGAGCCAATTCTATATTTTCATGTCACGTTTAAATAC
>LKNJ01006788.1:0-15343 GCA_002120245.1 Maccullochella peelii
TATATATATAGTCAGATAATTTGATATTTCTCTACAGTAAAGAACGTGCAGCGCAAAGACGTCAACTTTTCAAGACCTGCATTTTTAAATAATAGAGGGATTTATGAGTTTTACACTTTGTGCTTTTTATTGCCGATCAGGAGAACGAATATTATAAAATCGCTGCTTGTCTGAAGTATCCTCAGGAGCAAAGCTGCGATTAAAAGCATCTTTATGCTGCCGGTATGGAGGCAACAGACTCAAACTCTTAACACAGTTTCATTTCCTCGTTTTTCTCTATTAATCATGTTGGGAGTCTATTCAAATAGCTGCTGTCGGCCCTGAAAAAGAGGTGAGATTGTCCTCTTTTGAATCATAAGCGCACATTTTCAAACCCACGAGTACAGATAAGGACTGTGCATGGGAGACAGAGGGAACAAAAACAGAGGAATAGGGTGTGTGTGTGTGTGTGTGTTGTGATACTGTGTGTGAGAGAGGGAGTGTGTGAGTGTGTGTCGGCGTCACTGTGTCGATAACAGAAAGTGGAAATATCTTCACCTCGCTGCCACAACAAAACCTGAAGTTTGTTTGTGGCTCTTTGCTTCATTTAGAGACCGACAACAACAACAGCAGCAGCAGCAGCAGCACGGTGAGATAACACACACAAAGACACTTTCAGACAGACAGAGGGAGGGAGGGCAAGACGAGGCAGGTTCAGGAAGGAGCCCCCAGGACAGGAAGCTGCCTCCCCCTCCACACACACCCTTCCTAAATCACCCAACACATCCACTTCCCTCTGAAAACACAAGGTAAGACTGCGCGCACACACACGTACAGCTGGTGAGTGACACGGAGACTCTGCGTTATCGCGGCTGGCAGCTGAAACACTCAAAACACACACAAAAAGCTGAGATACCACAGAGAGTCAACTATTCAATCTGTCCACTCGGAGAGGAAAACGTTCTACAGACAAAATGCAGGAGGTTAAAACACTCTCCAAACCCTAAACCCTCTGGGTGTCAGGTTCCTCCTCCTCCTCCTCCTCGTCGTGTTCAAACTTGTCTCTGATCCTTCGGTCTGCTTCTCAGTCACACAATAGACTCCTTCTTCCCCCAGCAGAAGAAGAATCAGATATCGACTACTACATTTACGATGTTCATGGCAGGTTAAGCTGTTTGGGACATGCAGATCTCCAAATAGTCAGGTATCATTAGCAGCGTGTGGGTAACAAATCCCTGCTGAAATGACTGACAGGATCTCCTGAGGTGTAGTTACACTTTTCATATTTTGACAAAACAATAAAAAGGAAAACAGATTTGTGTATTAGAACTTTTTCTTCTTTCCTCGGAACATAATTCAACCATTTTATTCGTTCATCATCTTTCTTTCTAACAATGTGACCTAAATTTGTGGACACATCTGTTTGCAGCCTCTTCTGATAACTGATCAGTTATTTTAACTGCTCTGAAGTTAATTATTTTCCCAATTAATCAATCGGTATGTCAATAAAATGTCAGAAAAACAGTGAAATATGTCTTCAAATATCTTGTTTTGTCCACAGAGATCCTCACATACAGGAAGCTGGAACCAGACAATGATAGACGTTTTCCCTTGACAAATACCTAAAGCGATTATCATTCCTGTTCTGTTTTTGTCGATCAACTAATCAATTAATAGCCTAATGATTTCAGCACTAATACACAGAGGTTTAATATAAAAGACTGTACTGGTGAAGCTGCATAGAACTAAAAGGCGCTCAATAATAATAAAGGTTTGATATTCCTCTCATGCCAGTCTGATGTGAACTGGCTTCTGTGGGATTCGAACCTGCGTCCTTTCACTTCAGAGACAATTCATGTGCACACTGGTCTGTCCCGTCCCGTCCCGTCCCATCCCGTCTCCCTCCTCCTCTGGCTGTCTCCTCAGTTAATGTAGCGTAGCCGCTGTGGCTAGCTGGACGTGACATCAGAGTCTGGGGGGAGGAACATTCAGCGTGACGGGAATGAAAGGAGGTACTGTTAGCGGTCCCACCTGTACAGAATAAACCGCCCTTATAGGGAACCACTGAGCCATAGCTGGGACGCCCCCACCCCCCACCCCAGGGGAAGGAATTTGAGGTCACACCGCTCCGGGGATGCTGGGAAATTTGGTGGGATAGAAACCCAAGCAGTGGGTTAAGACTTGTAGAAGAAAGAGAGCTCTTTAAAAGGCTTTAATGGAAGCTCTATGCTTCTGGGTATAATAACTTTTCATTTGGCTGGAGAGGTAGCCGGCAATAAAAACTATTATGTAAAATGATATTACGCTGCCATGACTGGTGGCTACTGCAGCGGTCTGTAAGAAGAGTTACACTGCGATTACTTTTATTATTAGTAGGATTAGTCTCCTTTCAGACTACAGCCCATGGATTTGTTTTGGCCAGTTTAATACAGAGCAAGGCACCCACACTGACGGGGTTACAGGTCCAATTCCCACAAGGAGTTTCATTTTCAATACTGGTTTGGTACAGACCTTAAATCGAGGTCCACCTACTAGATTTTACCAGAGCTTTCAACCACATCTCAGTGTCTTCATTAGCAGATAGTTTGCTCAGTTTTCACAGAGGCAGCTCGGACCTCAAGGCTTTTTTTTTTTTGTCAAACTACTAATTTCAAGGTCAACAAAGAACTTTTATGTGGAGCTGAAACGATTAGTCGATTACTCAATTAGTTGATCAACAGAAGATTAATCTGCTGCTACTGTGACTAATGGCTTCAGTCGTTTATCAAGACAATACAAGACAAGGTTTTACAATATCAAAAGGTTGGACAGCTTGTTTTGGAAGGAAACTCTCTCGTGTCCACATCTGATTGACTAACTTTACAGCTCAAAGAACCGTTAAAATGCTGTAAAATCACACTAGACCTTGGTAGGGAGGAGGTATTGGGGGTTATAGGCATTAATAATCCCTCCGTATTACTCCCCCCCACCTCCTCCCCCCTGGACGGACTGCAGCGTGAGGGGCCAGACATCAATAATCAAGCCTTAATGCGTCTCCACTTCCTGCTCTGGAAGAATGGCGGCAGACTAAATAAACGACACAGAGGCCTGATTGGAGGACCGGCAGAGACTGGCAGCTCCTGAGCTCTACAAATAAATGTAGTAATGAGGGAGATTGGGATCAGTGCTGGTGGAGAATATTAATGGGACAGCTGGGACGGAGCACAGTGAGGTGGAGGGGTGGACTTTGCATTTCTGTTTTGTTTTTATGTATTACAGTTTCATTCTCAGCATTACATACAGCTATCAATCAATACGGTTTCAATTTACTGATTAATCGTTTAGTCTATAGTGAAAAATGTCAATCACAGTTTTCCAGAGTTCAAAGTGACGTCCTCAAATGTCTTGTTTTGTCCGACCAACAGTCCAAAACCCAAAGATATTCTGTTCATAGTGATAGAAAACAGAGGAAAGCAGCAAATCCTCACATTTAGGAAGCTGAAAACAAAACATTTGGCAATTGAGACTTAGATTATCACTCCGACTTAATCAGTAGATGAAGTTTGCTCCGTTGCCATGAAATGTAGATGTTCAAACATTCCATTATTTGGGATCTTCTCGTCCATGTTGGCTTAAAAATCGAGCTTGACAAAAGCTCCAGAACGAGTAGGTGAGCGGACCTCGAGTGGATATCGTTTAACCAACTTTTGTGTCACATTTTTACTTTCATGTGTCGTGTTTCTGCACTTCACTTCCCAGAAAACAAATGACCATCAACGAGTGTGGGAGGGACGATGATTACTGCTTAGCAAACTGGATTAACTGCCCCCCAAACTGGCGCCATTAAAAGTGTGCTGAATTAGCCATTAGCAGTTCCTGTTAGCAGTGAACCCATGGATGTCCATCACTGGATTTCTGTGATACTGAAGGAAACTTCTGAAAATTCTGAGCGTCTTTTATCTCTGATTTCTAAGCAGATTTATGGACATTTATCATGCTCGTCATGTCTGCGCGTTCAGATTTTCAATGCAATTTGAAAACAGTTTGAAACAGTTTCTCTAAAGTGACAGACGTGAGCGATCCACCAAAGTACACTCGCGTGCGTTTGTACACATCCGTGAGGTAAACCAATAATAGTTATCAAATAAGGCAGACAGTCCAAAACACCCCCCCCCCTCCTGTGAACCATGTTATTTGACACATGTAGGACGTCCTGCAGCACATTTACTAACCTGCCCAGCAGATGAAGCACAATATAAACCATTTAAAGTTCAGGAGTGTTTGTTATTTCACTTTAATGAAGAGCCTGGAAATGCTTTTAGGATATCATCTTTATAATGTTTGGACTGTTCCCGTCACAGTCCGGCTGTTTTTCTAATTCAATACGTTTCTTCTGGTCCACTGCCACAGCTACAAGACCACAGAAGAAGATGTGCCATCACCTCACAGGAGAAGAAGTCAGAATGTGATAAACTGGCTTAATTTTTCCTCTTTGCTGACATTATTTTGTGTTTCATCACCTTTCCTTTCCAGAATCCTACTTCCCCTTTTTCCTTTCTCTTTATTTGCCTTTGGCTCTTTCCCCTCTTCATTTCTGTCTCTCCTTTTCTCTCCCTCTCCCTCCTTTCACTTCTTTCTTCCCCCCATTCCCATTTGTTGCTCTTCATTTCCCGTTTCTCTCTCTCTAAGTTTCCATCTCCCTGATTTCTCTCCCTCCATCTTGGCCCCGTTCCCGGTCCCCTCCAGGGGCCCCTCCTTGCAGGCGGGCCTCTGGGTGCTGCAGCAGCCTCCCGTTGGTGTCGGCGCCCTGCCCGACATGCCTTTCAGGGCCTGGGAGACTGCAGGCCAGACTTTCTGGCTCCATTGCCATTGTTTGCTTGGCTGCTCTGCGCCTCATCCCCGCCGATGGATTAGCATAAGAATACCCAGAATACCCCGAGCCACGGTGAGCGGCGCTGCGGGCCTCTTCCTCCCTGCATCTTGTGCCTCCTCCTCTTCATCTTCATCATCCTTTATTTAATCCCACAAATTCATCTCACACTCCTCTTCTCCTACAGCGGAGTTTGTTAAAGACACGACATTTAGAGGATGATGTTTAAACCATCTTAAGGCAACAGAAAGTAGAACTTCTTGGTTCTCTTTAAGAGAAATAAAGACCTGTATAATGCAAATTAGCTTTGGTTCTTGTAAAATACTTAATAACTTAAAATGTTTAAGTTTGACGATTGATTAAGAAAGAAACAAATAAAGACGGGCTGAGCTGAATGGATTAGGCAATTAATAGTCAACAGACAGATATTTAATCTATAATAATTTTTATAAATTGCTTAATTATTTAAGTCATTTATCACATTTTTACTTCGGGCTCTTGTAACTTGCTATGGGCATTATGTTTCACATTTTATAGGCAATATTAACAATTAGGAAAATAATCTATAGATGAATGGATAATGAATATATAATCCTTATCTGCAGCCATAGTTGTTTCATATATATATATATAAATAAATAAATAAAACATAATGAAGTCCAGGCCAAGAGCTACCGTTTTAAACTGACCGCCTGGATCATTGAGCGACAGATTTCCTGCAGAGGTTCACTTTAAATTAAATTAAATTAAATGTGTTGCGTTTACACAGGCAGAACAGACAATAATCATCTGGATTACTTTTATACTAAATCTGATGATTATGAGGCTCGGTGTGGAGCCGTAAGGAGTACCTCTGTATGTGATTTCTAGACGTTTATCCTCCAGTGGGCATTAGACATGCAGCTCTTACCGAAAAGAGCAGGCTGTGCTGATCTCAGCAGTACGCTCATGTCTTGGCTTGTAGCATCACAATGGTTTGGGCTTTTAGTCTCAGGTTTCTCAGCGGGAATTGAACCCCAAACCCTGGCAGAGTTTGAGCCTTGTTTCAGCTGCACACACACATCTTATGTATTTGCATGTGCGTGTGAGAGACAGAGTGGGCAGCAGCGATGCCTAACTTCATCAGAGGCCAACAGGAGATCTGCTGTGCAGCTGCAGCTACTACTTCATCAGCTTCCCGCCTTCATTTAACATGTTAAAATTACCCAGCATCCACTGGGGCAATGCAGGTTTGAGCTCCACATAACCTGAAGCTCGGCCAGACTGACGCTGGGCCTGCTCGTAGAGTAATAAAGCAATAAAGCAGTACAAGGTGCTTCCCTGAAGGTGATCTGAACCACTCTAATCGCCATAGAAACAGGTCTATACATCACCGGCACAGTGCTGCCTTTGTCCCACTGCTGAGTCATGAAGCAAACACACTCAGACCATAAAAACACCATTAAGATCATAAATCACACCGATGAGCCAAGCGGGGGCTGGAGAACTGAAGATTCCCAACGCAACCCTTCGCAGTTAAACCAGTCCGCCCCTGCTGGTGCTGAGAACACCTGAACCAGAACCGGGTCCAGAAACAACACTGAGCGTAACATCGCTTCAGGGGAGGCACCAAGCAGGGCAATCCTGAGCAGATGGCGAGGACATTTGATCAGTGACCACAGACGGCCCGTCCAGTTCCATCATCATAAACATGGCTCCTGTAGTTACCTGGGCAGAGCACCTGGACCTGCTGGCTCACCTGGAGCTGCCAGGAAAAGTCCCATGAATCTTTTTCATGTTCTCACCAGTGTCTGTGACTGCAGTGTTCTGTGTCCTTAAAGGCCAAATTCATTTCAAAAATGCATGTTTACATATTTTATTACAATCCTACATCTTCTCTCCCTTTTAAGGGTCAAAAATAACTTTGCACTCTGCCTTTTGCACCTAGCAGTGTTTACGAGACTGATTATAGATTTTCATCCTGGTTCATGCTGAACATGTACAACCAAGAGGAAAATGATCATCTCAAAGACCTTAAATGATAACTTAGAGATGAAAATAAACATTTAATGTGATTTCTTATTTCATATTTAGACTCTAAAATGTAAGAAAATAGTAAAACAAACAAAAGAAATAGTTGAAATCGTAACTTCCCAGAGGTAAAGGTGCCGCCTTCAGATAAACACAATGTGATAATTATTTTCAACAGTGATTAAACATGTTCCTGTATGTTCCGTTATAATTTCCCACAGGACCAGGAGATGTGTTCAAACTGCTTGTTTTATTTAACCAACAGTCCAAAACCCAGATATAATCATCTACTGTCACACGTGACAAAGAAAAGCAACAAATCTTCACAATCGAGATGCTTCAACGAGTGAAAGTGAAATGAATAAACAACAACTACAGTCCAAATCTCAAAAATATTCAGTTTACCACGATATGAAAGTTAGAAAAGCACAAAATCCTCTCATTGGAGCAGCTGCAGCCAGAATACAGATCGCGGTTTTGATTGAAAAAAATAATGTAATGATTAATCGATCATCAAAGTAATTAGCCGATTAACTTCCTGTTGATTAATTGACATAAAACAGAAAAGTGGCAAATCCTTCCATTAGAGAAGCTGGAACCAGAGGATGTTAAAATAAGCATTTGAGCTTAAGAAATTAACTAACAATCTGATTAGATTAGACTATGTTTCTAATCGATTATTAAACCGATTAGAAACATAGTTTGCGATTAATCTTAACGAATCGTCTCAGCCTGCTCATCAATCTGACACTTCTCTCTCAGAGACAGGAAGTTTACTGTTAAGCCCCGCCCTCCCTGCCTTCATCGGCTGTCAATCACCTTTAGCCAGCGGCAGTCATCTATCTATCATCAGCGTCTGAGGTCACCGCCGTCTGCACAGCGTCCGCAGCCAATCAGACTCGGATGTTCAGAGTCTCTTCCTGCCTCAGCTGCAGCGATGAAGCTGAAGCAGCCACCAGCAGGCTGCACTGGTCTGATCCCAGTATGAAGGAGTGGAAACTGGAGAGACCGGCGCCCTGACAACTTTCCCCAGAGACATAAAAACAGAAAACTAAAATATAACTGTAATTGTAGCGGACAGAATATTGGCCCTGGGAGTGTGTGTGTGTGTGTGTGTGGTCTGGCCAGAGACTGGACCCGGTGCAGGGAGGCCGGATGGTTTCATCCACCGTGTCGCCCTGGAAACTACAGCCAGGCCACAGAGCCGAGCACGGACGACGTGACGATATAGGTGGTCCTGTGTGCTCGTCTGCGTGTGTGACGAAAAAGAAGCAGGAAAAAAGAAAGAGGAATAAATATGGATGATGCATGATCAGAAATAGAAAGTTATGGACGAACCAAAAAATGTCCAAAAAAAAGAAAAGAAATAAAGACATTAATATGTCATGTTTGTTATAATTGAAAAACCCCAATAAAAATATTGTTAAAAAAATTATAATACATTTTTAAAAAAACAATGACAATACACCTGAAACGATTAGTAGATCAATTGGTGGAGGAATTTGTGCTTTTCTCCGTTTCATATCATTATAAATGTAATATTTTGGGGGGTTTGGACTGTTTGGACAAATCAAGCAATAAAGAAGATGTGACAGACTAAATGATTAATGAAATAATCATAAAAATAAATATGAAAATAAGTGTGAGCTGCGGCCCTACATGACAAGTAAACTGAGCTTTATGTGTGAAATAAAGTCAAATATTCATAAAAAGATGTTTATTATGTAAATAAACTTCTAAAATCCTCGTATTATTTCCCCATAACATATTGAATAAATAACATTATTACTGTTCCCTCCATATCTTTTGTCTCTGTTATAAATAAGAAAAGATAGTCTGTTTACTTTTCATCACTACAAGCTTAATATTAGCTTAAGATATTGGCACATTTTCTTCCAGGTTTGGTAGAGTTATAAGGCATCAATTTATTTATTTTTTAAGAAATTCTTAATTTTATATTTTAGAAAACAGAACAGGGGCAATAGTGTGGAAATAACTATTTTTCCCTGAATGTAGCCTAAAGTTTCTCACTTCACATCTGCTCAGAATCTGATTTTAGATGTTTCTCACTTCTTTACCAGAACAGCCGCCATGTATTCCCAAACTCAGAGACCAACGGCAGCCCAGTGATCTTCGTCCAGTCGCGTGTAGTAATAAGTGCTAATAACCTAGCGTACGGCCTCGTTTATATGAGGCTAGTCCAATCCACAGTAAGGGAATAAACATGGGATATCACAGCTGATGACTCAGACTTTAATAGTGCCGAATCAGACCTGATTACCATCTTTTTAATGTTGCATTAAATTATAATCTGGTTGCTTTGTGCAGACCGAGACCGGATCCATCTGTCCAGACAATGTTCACATTTACTCGTTAAATGAGCTTCTTCATTTCTGGTCATTTTTCAAACCTGAAAACAAATGAAGAGAGAGCGCAGCTGAGGCTGACGGCTTTGTGAGTCACCGTGGTGAGCGCTCAGAGGAGTGTCTGTCTGAGGAATTTACGAGCCGTCTGCAGAGTTCCTGATAAACAGCAGAACCCAAACACTGCCGACCACTGGGAGAACGTTCACGGAGTGGCAGTGAAGATAACATCGACACCAGGACACTCCTCACACGATCACCTCTACACATGAATCACTCTGCTTTAACTACCGCTACAGCCACCAACCCCACCCATCAATACGACAGCTTGACAGCATGTACGAGTGCGTCAGACTCATAACTTCACAATTTAGTATTCTACAGCAAAACCTCATTGTGAAAATGTACATTTTTAATAACTAGCTTTATTTTACATGAACAGAAAACATAAGGATCCTCTGTTCTTTATAAATATTTACTAAGCAGAAGTTTTGCTTTGGAGAGCAGCTTGTTTTATATTAACTGCAGTGCACCGATCTTCAGTGAAAATCTAGTTATTGTTCATTAACACTGGGCTTTATGATGTGTTGCCATACTGTTTAAACTGTGGTAATTATCTCTTTAATATCTGTTGCTGTATCAGGCCAGTGATTCCCAACCAGGGGTACTTTATTTGTGTTTAGGAGAAAAATCAACACAGCTTATGCTTACAAATGTGTGTGATGCTGACCTTTATTAGCTACTGGTACTATGGAGTGACGCTTCAGTTTCTCACCAACATGAGTCAGCTGGAGGTCGATTCAGAGAGATGAGCTCGGACAAAGATAACAGAAAGCTCAAAGGAAAGATGCTGTAATGGCTGAAACAGCCAGTTTCTGTCACTCCAAATGGCAGCAGCACAAGTACAAACATGGCCAGAACTACTAAGAAGATACCATTGAACAAAACCATAAAGCCATCTCTTCTATCAGAGGGCGATGATAAGGACGTACGTGGTCCATCTGATAGGGCTAAAACTGGGAACTGCTGGATTGAGCCATAGAATGCAATCTGGCAGACCAATGAGCCGGACTGTTTGGGGGTAATATTTGATTTTTATATGATTTTTGAGGTATATAATACACTGTGTTAACCCTTACCAGACATTTCTGTCTGGTTCATTTTACCCATTAACACAATATTATACACTCGATGGCCACTTTATTAGGTACACCTGTACAATCTAATACAACAGCCCTGATTATGACATCTACCTTTACAAAGTTTCTAATGTCCAGTACTTCTTGACGTTGTCGTAATTTTCCAATTTCAATGAAATGTTTATTATTAAAGTCATAGTTTAAGGTGGTGTTGACCTGGACTACAATATATTGAGAGATGACGCTACAACACCACCACTAACTACGACCTCACTGCTAAAACATAATTGAATTAACACCTCTATGACAGTGTCAACAAACACTGAACATTACAGGCTTCACAACAGTAAACTTTGAGGCAGATATAAAATGAAATGTACCACGATGGAGGATTTTATCCAAATCAGCCTAAAACTCTTTTTTCTTGTTTGTAGTACAGTTTACAGCTGTGATCTCTTTCTGTGATCACTCTGTGAGCCTGAAATCATCCGCACTTAAAAACCGTGTGCAGTTGAATCCCATCAGCGTGCCAGGTCGTACTGTAAGCCGAGCCGGGCCGTTCTGATCCGGGCCGGGCCGCAGTGTGTGGGTGAAGCGTGCAGGGCGGTGGGGGCGGGGCTGCTGAGCGACATATGGGAGTGATTTTGTGCTGCAGACTGGCCGGCTCTGTTTGAAGGTCTGTCAGCGAGCTCTGAAAGTCAGACACTTGAGTCACCTCGTGCTGAAACAAAGGCAGCAATCTGCCTTTGTTTCAGCATACAGACACGTCAACTTCCTGGATGATAAAGAAACAGTACGCCAAGAAACATTTTTAAAACTTAAAGTTAAAGAAAAAGTATTTCACACTATATCTTACTGCTGGAGACCATTTACAGCAGGTTTCTAAACCTTTTTTACCCCATTGGAAAAATCTTAGGTCTCAGAAAGTAGAGCTGAAAGAGTCAGCTGATGGACAAAAAAATAAATTTGCAACTATTTTCATAATCAATTAATCACTGAACTGTCATTTTTAAAGCAACAAGTCCAAACATTGTGCTAGCAAACAGAATGTCTTTGGGTTTTGATTAAGGCTGCAAATAGCGACCGTTTTCACTTTATGTTAAGTATGTCGAGTTGTAATGGGAGTCAATGGATTATACAGAAATATAATTAATTAGAAACAAGGTTTCCAACATGTAGATGTCTTTCGAATCTAATAATTTAAAAAAACCAACCATCTGTAAATCAGTCTGTATATAAACAGACGTGAGATCCCACCTCTGAGGTCGAGGGAACAAAATTTCAGACATTTCAAGACTTTCCAGGACGGACAGACACTCTGGAACAAAGGACAAAGCTTCAGATAAACACAGCCTGGTGTTGATTGAGTGCACTGCGTCTCCACTCTGAGAGAAAACCAAACCAGAACAAACCTCAGCAGCTACGCAGGTCACAGAAGAAGTTAAAACACACACACAGAATCTTTCCTCACATCAAGGCATGACTTCACCCTTTACACACACGCATACTTTCTTTTTGCAAGGCATTGCTTCACCTACATCACGCACACGCACAGATCCAGACGCAGCCCTCGGGCTTAATGTAATCACCGCTCTTTCTGCTCTCCTGCTCTGTGGTTATTAATCAAACCAGATGACAGCTCAAATGACCCAATCAGAGCCTGCAATTATAAGCCAGGAAGCCTCCTGATTGGCCAGCTCTGCCTTCAGCCCCGGGGGTCAAGGGTTAATCTCCTCAAAGAGCAGGAGGAGGGACTGGCTAATCAAGTTTTAAGGAGTAATCACCGGTTTGTTTATGTTTTCTGTGTGTGTGTGTGTGTGTGTGTGTGTGTGTGTGTGTGTGTGTGTGTGTGTGAGAGAGAGAGACAGGGTAACTCAAAAAGAAGCAGAAAGCCAACCAGACCAGTCATGTTTTTCATGTGACCACAATAAACATCCTGCAGACGTTACACACTGACTGCAGAGAGCTGAGCTGGAACAGGACTCCGGCCCGGTTTAGACCCGTTAACTGCATCCTGGGTGATCCGATCACAAGTGGACAGCTCCACGTACAGGTGTGAATGCACCCAAGACGCACTGAGATCCAATCGCTCAGACCAAATTTGGAGGTGGTCTGGACCGCATATGGCCACGTTCTTTTAGCAGTGTGCAGGCGAGTGTGCCGGGCCACACTTGAAGGACCGCCTATTCAACTGACGTCCGCCGTGTAAGAGGAAGTACGAACTCATTCGCGGCAGATACATTACAAGTGTGTCAAGCATCTTGGGAGATTTGATTTGTCAGGAACTCGCAAAGGAATAGACCGGGGCTGTATGCCGGTTAAAAACAACAACAACTCATTTGGTCTTTGCGATCAGAAACGATGTACGTGTTTATTTGCATATCGAGCGAAGAAGTGAGATCCGATCACAGGTGGTCACTGGAGACGTAGTCGAATGTCAGGTGTGGACTAACGTACTCCGAGCTGTTCACTTGTGATCGGATCACCAAGACTCAGGTTAAAGCCAGCTGATGGTGTGTGCGTTTCCATACCTGACTTGTGACTCCATGGTAGAACAGTGTGCGTGTACGTGCACGGCTCCATGGGAAATGTAGTCTTCAAGCAGAGGAAGCCGGTCACGTCAGACCAACATCATGACCACCGACCTGTCAGAGAGAGAAAGGAGGACGATCAAACACACACGTTGTTATATTTTAAGAATGATCAGACTTAGTTAGGACTTCACAGGACTAAACTGGAACATTTCCATGATTAATGTTTTATATCTGTGTGGTTTCCACTTCACATGGAACAAAAACATCTTCAAGTACAGATGACGGGAGTAGGAAGATCAATTTTGACATTTTCCTGGAAAGTGACCAACTGTAAAATCCCAAAATGAGTTAAGTGGGTGGTTTGAATAACGGCTGTCAGGTGTGATATCAGCTACAACAGTAAGAAGCAAACCAACACCAAGAGATCTGCTACAACAAGCTGCATGCGCCTCTTGATATTAACGGTTTTAAAATAGCGTCACAGAGATTATAACAGAGGTTATAAGGATACGAATGAAGCAGAACCAGGTGTTCCGAAAGTGAAAGCTTTCCCATTGATTTGGTTACTGAGCATCAGTTTTCTCTCACGATCTCTTTGTTCATTTCAGTGAGTCAAGCAATAGTGAAATTTAAGTAGTCTAAATTTTTCCAAGGAACCCCCTGAAACCCTTAAAGACTGATGGAACCTCCTTAAAGACTATTAGGACCATTAAAATGCTCCTAGAACACCCTTGACGCCCCAACAGAACTTCCTCAAAGATCCCTTAAAACGCCATCAAGGACCATGGGAACCTCTTTATATTCCTTTAAATCCCCTCAAGGATCATTGGAACCTTCTCAAGATTCCTTGCATCCTCTCAACATCTTTAGAACCTAGATCACCAAAAACCCCTCAAGCACTGATGGAAACTCATTTCAGACTCCTAGACTCGCTCAAGGAACAACAGAACCTCTGTAAGGACCTCTTGAAGCCCCTCCACATCCAACAGAACTTTCTCATAGAGCCCGTAAAGCACCAGAGGGACCACAGGAACTTATTAATAGTTCACTAGATCCCCTCAAGGATCATTGGAACCTCAGTAACAACGACTAGAACATCCTCAAGGACCATGAACCTTGAGGACGCCATGCATCCCTATCACAGACTCATTGAATTCAATGACTAATGGAAGCTTTTTTTAAGAGCACAAAAACCCCCTCAAGGACTGAGGGAAACAAGATTCCTAGGACCCCCTCGGGGAACAATGGAACCACCTTTAGGACTCCTAGAACCTCTTCCAGGACTCGAGGGCATGAATCTGCTCCATCATCAGATCAGTGCTGATGTCAGTGTGTTTGTGGCTTGCTGCTGTTTGTAAGAAGATAAGTGGAGCCGGGTGGCGGACAGTCGGAGCCTCCTCCCTCCTCGGACCCTCCAACAGAAGCCTTTTTATTTGACAGCGCAGAGCTCCTCAAAGGAGGCTTTATTTAGAGAAGGAGGCCGACGTCGGGAGAGCGAGTTCATACTCACACCCAGAGAGCCGAGAGGAGAGTCAAACACCGGCCGCTGGTTTATAGAGTCTCAGCAGAGATACGGCAGACAGAACAGGAAGCTGCTCACACAGCAGCCAAACTAACAAAATAAAACTAAAAAGTTTAATCCCTGATGTCAGAATTTAAAGCTGCTACACATGTGGAGGCAGGATACGGTTTACAGTCTGGGTCAGCGGTTCATTTAACAGTACAACTCTACATATTTAAGGCAGGAACATGTGTAAGTCATGATAGCAGCACTTTCTACTAATAGAGATACAAACAGGAACTTTTTAACTGCTTCTGACAAGAATTATGTCTATGAGACCCTGCATCACCTGTTACTTGTTAAAAAAAAAAAAGTATAATTCAAATGCCAATGAAATAATAACGATTATAATCTAAAAAGCTTTTCAACAAAATGCAGGTCAGTTTAAAGACACAGCTCGACATCTTTTTACCTGCTCATCAAAATACTTGTATGTTGCACAGAACAGACATGTTGATTTCTTTATTCTTAGAGCCTTACGAGAAGTGGAGCTAAAAATGCAAAGTTTGTCCTGAGGGTGGCGCTAAAAGGAAAAGTCATGGCATCATTAAAATCTAAATGGTTCATCTTCTGGAGAGCAGGAGCTTCCAGAATAAACTCCATGTAGACCTGACCACAAGCTGTTCAGACATCTCACTCTGGACAGACAGATGGAGACACCAACTGACCGACATTGTGGGTCAAATTGCTCCCTTGAGGTCAAAGGTCAGGGTCGGCAGTGAGCAGTAGCTCTTTAGCAGGGTGTGGAGGGTCTGAACCGCCTCCTCCGGCTTCACACTACACCACCCTGCTGCCGCCAAAACTAACACGCTCAGCTGGAAAATGTACTCAAGACCGTGTGGAAAACTGTGTTGATGAGTTGACCAGCAGCTTCAAAAAGAGAGAGAGAGACACACAGAGAGAGAGAG
>LKNJ01006789.1:0-15301 GCA_002120245.1 Maccullochella peelii
ATTGTCAACACACAACATATTTATCACTTCCAGTTGCATAACCCCCTGCTTTTATCTGACCAGAACCTCGGAGGATCACCCTCCATGTCTCCTTCCTCCAGGCCCCCCTCCAGGTCCACCATCCCCCCAAGTACGGAGGATGGCAGACCACCGCCACCTCCATGGAGGGAGACCTGGAGGAAGGAGACCTGAAGGGTGATCCTCCGAGGTTCCAGTTTCCCAGTGACGTGCTGGATTCGAACCCACAAGCTGACACTCCGTTAGTGTCTTCGAGGCCAACTCCTAACCATGCACGCCACTGAGTCACCTTCCCACTTGAGTCTGAGCTGCAGCTGGTTTTAACATTACATTTACAATGTACATTTCAAGAATCAAACCCACATCAGCACCCCTGAACACAATTCATACTTCTTGCATTAACTATGCATTCGTTTTTATACACATGAAAAGTTAAGATAATGTTTACTTTGTTATTTTCAGAGTGGGAAGACTAAATGATACATGCTGTGTCCAAGTATAACAGAGAACTTGTAACTGTCAAAAATTTGAGCTAGCAACACTGTACAGTTCTCAACCTCACTGATCACCATTACATAAAGGAGGACCCATCAATGTATAAAAATGGTTGTTACACCTAAGAGTAAAATAGTATTAAGACACCAGACATTTTCACTCCACCATTAAAAAAAGTCAAAAGTTGAGAATGTTGTTTCCAATAAGTGCAGGACAGCCATGTACAATTTCAGACAACACAGGGTCTCAGATCACACACTTGCTTGTGTTGTCTGAAATCAAACACAGCTGTTCTGCAAATACCAGATATGACTATCTCGACTTTTGACTTATTTGTAATGGTGGAATGAAAATGTCTGGTGTCTCATGTACTTGAATACAAATCAACGTGCCATTTTACTTTCAGCCACCATTTTCATACATTGCTGGTCTCTCACCTTCTGCTACTTAGGCCAATGAGGGTGAGAAGTGTGCTGCATTCCTCACTCAACTAGTATTACAAGTTGTGTGACACATAATTGTCACACAACTGTGTGATGCTACATAATTTTTAAGTTAAACTGTGATTCTTTTGGGATTAGAAACTAATCTCTGCCTACAAATCCTTTTTGGGGCAACCCAGCCTAACAAAAAGATTTTGAAAAAGAAACATACCTTTCCTGTCTGTCGGTTGGTTTGAAGTTTCTCCTGTGGAAAAAAAAATCAGCAGTGTTTAAAACTGCACCTTAACACTTGTATGTGTTACATTTAGAGTTAGATTGTGGTGCAGCAGAAACTAGAGAATAACATTAGTTGTGTGAATAGTAAAGCAGCTGTAAATACTTAAACTAAACATTGGACCCGAAATTAACTGTATTGTTCTTTTAGGTGTAGGCTGGAAACTCTGTGACAACACAGCAGCTGGTGAAAGCGAGGACATATCTCACCTTGGAGAAGATGTTCTCTCAGCTGTTCTGCAACACCTTCCTCTTCTTCAAGAGCGTGACAAACAAAAGCAGCAACATTCATAATTTGCATTAACTCTGGAAAGTGGAGAATTGCAAAATGATGAAGATACACAGGATTTGGACTCACCTGGAGACTCCTCCAAACACCAGTCCACCTGCAGCCATCTGTAACATCAAACGCTAAATCAATACAGTGATCAGCAGTATGACATACATTTCACTATTACTATATTCAAGCATTTTAGCAGCTTTTTTTGTTAAATGATGAAATTAGCCATTCTTTACCAAACAGTAAAACAGGTATTTATTAACTACTGACCCAAACATAATATTATTTACAGCCCAGAAACTGGAGTAAATTGCTTCAACATACTTTGACAGGATATAGCAAAGAACAAACTGGGTTTCCAGTGCAGATCAGGGAAATGGAGCTCACCACGTGTCTAAACTTCACTGCAGACAAGTTTCCTAGGAAATGTTTTCAGCCAAAGAGATGCAACTTTGTGATCTGACCTTTAAAATGAACTTTACAATTGTTTTTTTAAGGCTGGAACTTAAGAAACTCATTTCTCTTAACTAAGGTGCTGCTTAATTTTGTAAGCTTTCAATACTCAAGTCAATTCCTTAAAGACAGCAGCTGATGAAAGTGAGAAAATACCTCATCTCAGAGAAGATGTTCTCTCAGCTGGTCTGCACAACATTCTTCTTCTTCCAACATGTCGTCCATTCAGGTCCAATATCTACAACAGTGTGACAGAGAAAAGCAGCTGTCTTAATGTGCAACATTAATTTTATAAAACTTAGACTTGGACTCACCTGGAGACTCCTCCATAGTTCCCACCGAGCATCTAAACAGCAGTCCACCTGCAGCCATCTGTAACATCAAACACTAAATCAATACAGTGATCTGCATTTAGAGATGCATTCATTTCAAGTTGAAGCACATTCAAACCTTTTCATTTATTCTGTCGTCCTGAGTCAAGTCTTCAAAGCCTCATGTTTCTGTTTCTAAGAAAAAAGAAAGTAAACATTTGGGCTTTACGTCACATTAGAAAAGTAAAGTACAAATTGTAGAAATAGTTACATTTAATATAAAGGCAATGCGGAGACTATAATACACATTATATAACTTTCTGATGAAATGAGAATTTCCAGCCATCAACTGGAAGTGGTTAACGGTGCAATGAAGCTCACGTGAAAGTGTGCTGTTAGGAAACACTGAATGACCTATTTGGATTTCTGCAATCTGCCCACAGTTATTAGGAACAACAGTCAGAACAACTGCATCAAAAAGAGAGGGATTTGTTAAAATAACAGACATGCTGACAGCAAATTTACGTGTAGCCTGATGTGTTGACACCAGAGAACATAGACATACACTACCAGTCAAAAGTTTTAGAACACCTCGATTTTCCCAGTTTTTTAGGGGATTTTGTTCAAAGAATAGCTTGAAATAGTAGAAAGGTAAGTGCTGAACTGCCAGAGGTTTAAAAAAAAATAGTAAGGTTACCCAAAACTGAAAAATGATTTACATTTCAGAATTATACACAAAGGCCTTTTTCAGGGAACAAGACATGGGTTAACAACCTAAAGCTGCTGTGCAGTATTAGAGGTTGATCAAGCCTTGAAAGTTGGTGCTACCAGTTCCTACAGGTGTCCCAACTTTTCTTGATTACTTACAACACACTGTGGTACCCTTGTGAGCATTATTTTGAAAGTATTGTGTTGCTATAAAAATGGCAAGACAAAGGCAATTAACAATGGTAGAGACACAGACCATCATAACACTTAAAAATGGAGGTGTTTCCTTCACCATTAAAAGGCACTCAGAAACTGGGGGAAACCGACAGGAAGAGGTCTGGCAGACCCAAAGCCACAACAGCAGACAAGTTTCTGAGAGTCAACAGCTGCAAATCTCAGTTTCAACTGTGAAGAGAAGACGTCAGAATAAGAAAAAGAGGCTTGCCAAGGCAATGAAACATCACAAGTGTACTACTGAAAACAGTAGTAGATGGTTCCTCAGTGTGTGACATCAACTGTCAAACATGGAGGAGGAAGCGTGATGGTCTGGGGCTGTTTTGCTGGATCCAGGGTCAGTGACTTGTACAGAGTGAGAGGCACCCTGAACCAAAATGGCTGCCACAGCATTCTGCAGCGCCATGCAGTGCCCTCTGGTATGCGCCTAGTTGGTCAGGGGTACATCAGCAAGATAATGACCCTAAACATAAGTCCAAGCTATGCCAGAACCACCTTAGAAAAAAAGAACAAGATGGTAAGCTTGAAAACACGGAGTGGACAGAAGAGTCTCCAGACTAAAGCCCCATTGAGCTGGACAGAAGAGTGAAAGCAAAGCAACACATTTACAGGAACTTCTGCAACAGAGTTGGGAAAAACTTTCGGGAAAAGGTGGCTACTTTGACAAGTTAAAAGTTTAGATTACATTTTGGCTTATAAATTGATTCCATGCTTTCATTTCAGAGTACAATGAAAAGTTAAGCTGCATAAATTTCAATAAAAAACTGGACAACTTGTGGTGTTCTGAAACTTTTGACTGGTAGTGTATATACGCAGACGCCGCATTGGTCTCTGGATCGTACGTCAAAGTTGCTGCCATATTGGAAAAGGCAACTTGTCCAGGAGGCGGGAAAAGATAGAAAGCCATTGAGGACCGACTCTTGCAATATTTGGAATACATTTGAACAATATACATATTATACTATTCACTACTTTTATTTTATTATTTACTTTTTACATCTAATATTATCATTATATTACTATATACTCATAGTACACCTTATTGTATTTATAGACTGTTAATAATAAGCTACACTGCTGTACTATAGTGTGTGTGTATATATATATATATCAGGGATTGTGCAGGAGAGGTAAGAAACCCCAAAGACCTCACCTCTATTATTTACACTTCATCCTAATACTGTGGAGATTTGTTCTTTTAACATAATAACATAAAAAAAGTAGTAAGACTAATTATAAATGAACAATTAGCACATTAACTACGGCACAAATTAAACACTGACCGTGATGACTAGTACCGGTATTCAGTTATTATAGAATAACTATCCACACTGCAAGCAAAAGTGAAGTTTGATCTTAAATAGTGTATTTCCAATCAATATTCTTTATAACGCTTGTAGGTATTATATTTAGAGTTAGATTATAGTGGCAGATAGTCATGTGTTGTGGTGCAGCAGGAACTAAAGAATAAGATTAGTTATCTGAATAATAAAGCAACTGTGAATACTTAAACTAAACGTTGGACCCTAAATTAACTCCATTGTTCTTTTAGATATAGGCTGGAACCTAAGAAACTCTGTGGCAACAGCTGGTGAAAGTGAGAAAATATCTGACCTCAGAGCTTCAGCACAGAGAAGATGTTCTCTCAGCTGGTCTGCAGAACTTCTTCCAACATGGCGGCCATTCAGGTCCAATATCTACACAAGTGTGACAAAGAAAAGCAGCAACAGTTAAAGTAAAAATCATTAATGAACTTTTATAGAATTTAGAGTTATATTCATAATTTGCATTAACGCTGGAAAGTGGAGAATTGCATAATGTTGATGAATGAAATGATCAAATGATGAAGATATGCAGGATTTGGACTCACCTGGAGACTCCTCCAAACAGCAGTCCACCTGCAGCCATCTGTAACATCAATACAGTGATCAGCAGTATGAGATGCGTTCATTTCCATCATTAAAGAAAAACAAAGCCTCACGTTTCTGTTTGGTTTTTTCTCTCTTGAGGAACAACATACATGTCTATTAGAAAGACATTCGGCCTTTACGTTAAATTGTAAAGAACAAAAGTTAAGTAAAAATTGCAGGAATAGTGACATTTAATATAAAGACTAATGAAAAACAAATTCAAAGATTTATAGCATTCGGGGGGGAAATGTGACTCAGCGTCTCTAAACATCAGAAGGAAAAACACATTTAAATGTACCTGATGTTGCTGACAGAAGTAACCATCTTAGGTAGAACTCAGCTTCAGCAACTTCGTCACAGACAGAGAAATCATTTAAACATTAATGGTGAAATAAAAGTGTGTTTTCAGGAAACACTGAACGACCTGTTGGGATTTCTGGAACAACACTCAGACTTTACGGACAGTTGCATTAAACAGATGCTGACAACAGTTTATGTGTAATATGGTTCAGAATTATTCCAGCAATCACACCTGACGAGTGAATTAGCTGCTGGAGAAACTGCCAATATTTCCCAAAAACTCAGTTTAACAAGAGCAACGTTACAGTGTTTAAAGTGAAGAAGGTGCATCATGTAATAAACAGGCAGCAGATATTAATTATACATCACACAGATAATGATCCTGCCACCAGGGGGCAGCAGCACGCCGTGTTTCACAGCTTTAGCACAAAGGACTTGTGGGTATTGAAGTTTAGTGAAACACGTCTTTCATCTTTCTACACAAACAGAAGAGGAAGAGCAGCTTCCTGTGAGAGAAACCTTCAGATTAATGGTGTCATTTCCAATGAATATTCTTCATAATGCTTGTATGGATTATATTTAGAGTTAGATTATAGTAGCAGATAGTCATGTGTTGTGCTGCAGCAGCAAACTACAGAATAAGATTAGTTATCTGAAAAGTAAAACACTGTAAATAGTTAAAAACATACAAATACACAAAAGCAACACATTGGCTCTAAACTCCAGTTAGCTTCTGCAGCCAGCAGAGGGCGCTCTGCCTCTACACTTAGGTGTTGGCACTGAGCAGGGGCAGGACAGACCGCAGAAAAGTGAAAATACTCAAGTACAAATAAAAGTATATTACATATATTTAAACTATCAAAAGTTCTGTGTGTTAAACTGTTTGGAAACTTTTATTTTGGTGAATTTTAACTTCCTGGATCTTTATGAGACTTAATTCAAACCAACAAAAAACTACAAACACAGGCTGAAAACTACAACTATACACTGTTAAATAATAACTAACTTCAGCATGCTAATATGCTAAAATGCTGATGTTTGTTAACCTGACAACGAGAGCCGTGATTGGTCCGCTTGTGTTTCAGGTGTTACAGTCAGAGATCGCCCAGGTTTTTAACAGTCAAATGCAAGCACTTTCAAGGTAAACAACCAATGTCCAGACTATTGATGACTTTAAACAGTTACTATAAACATGAGGAGACGACCAACTAATATGTCGACGGGATCGTTTCATTTCAAATATTAAAAGTTAGTGAATGCGTTACAATCACACACACACAGCTTCCTGCCAACGAGCTGCTAATTAGCCTGTGTGTAATTTTCATTGTTGCCAATTACAGCCGGAGGGGCTGAGGTGTGTGTGTTTACACTCGATGCTAACGAGCCAGCCTGCCCTGCCAAGCAGTTGACCCACTTCCCAAAAGAGGTCCCCAAGGACCCCCCCCCCCCCCCCCAACAACACACACACGTCCACATGAGGTCACAACCGCTCTTCCTGTTTGTGTTTGTTACTACAGCCGACTTCCTCTGAACCACAAAGATCCAGTTTACAAAGATAAAAATTACATTTCTATTGTACTCCACTGTTTCCCCAGTTTATTCAGAATCATGCTACATGGCTGTAATGCACCTGTACATCAGACTGTGACTGCTCAGGTAACAAAAGCACCTTTTCAGTATTAAATCAGTCTTTCTCTAACATTAACCACCAGTTTAAAGAATAAAAACACACACTGCCTGATACGTTAAATATTATTATATGCTAATGGATTAATCGGGTCTTTTCAGCTCTAATGGCAGATAAACTACGGTTGAATTACAGTCAGTCCTGATAAACCTGTAGTATTCAATTCAATCCAGTTTTATTCATTTAGAGCCAGATCATAACAAAGTTATCTCAGGGCACTTTGCCATAAAGAGCAGGTCTAGACCGACTCTTTATGTTTACAGAGACCCACCAATTCCCACCAAGAGCAGCACCAGGAGACAGTGGCAAGGAAAAACTCCCTTTAACAGGCAGAAACCGAACAGAACCAGGCTCTGGTCATCTGCCTCCACCAGTTGGGTTTATCACATAGGCCTACAATACTGTGACTCTTTAATCACAGTGTTTTGTATGAACGTCGTCTCCTGATACTAATCAATTATTATCATTCTTCCTAGTCTTATTATTTTGATGTCCTTTATACTATTGATTTGATTTATTTTGTGTCTTTCAAGATAAAAGCAGTAAAAAAAATTTTTTTTTCCAGACATAACATTACAGTTTACGTTGTGTTTAACTCTAACACGCATGCCTTTATGCTCGCCTGCCTTCCTGACGCACTTTTAATGCTGCTGTAATGTGAATGCAGCTGCAGGCCGGAGCTCAGCAGCTGGTTCGGTCTGATCCGGTCCAGGTGGGTTCACAGAGCGGCACAAACCCCGTCACCTTCTCTGCTCCTCGTTTGATAATCAAATTACTCGCAAAGTGTCCGGGCCACCGCCTCCTCTCGCCCAAGAAAGAAGCTCCCCCACCCCCCCCCGAGCAGGAAGACGGCGCGCTGGCTTCGCTCCAGTTGTGGTCCCAGGGGATCAACCCCCCACCCCCCCACCCAGATATCCAAATGAAGTGATAGTTAATGGATGCAGACAAACACGGGGGCATTAATCAGATCACAGCGCCTTTGTTTTATCCTGTTTCCTGCTTGAATGTTATACATGTACGACTGGATGTAACTATATGTCATATTCAAGTATTATTGATCCCTGAAGGGAAACTCTGTCTTCCATTAAGAGGTCAGAACACACACTTAGCATCACGTCTGCTCGTGGAGAATAAGCGCTTTGCTTGAGGACATTTTTATAAGTCGAATATTTTACTCTCCTGGCCGCTCATGTCTGACTTTACTTCCTGAGACGAAAAGGACGAAGGAGAAAAAGTGCACACGAGTTAGATGACAACATTAACACCCCTCCAATATCTGTGCTGGTTAGCTTAGCTTAGCTTAGCATAAAGACTGGAAACGGGTGGAAACAGCTAGCCGGGCTCTGTCCAAAGGGAACCAACCTGCGTGCTCCTCTACAGCTCACCTGATTAACACGTTACGTCTCCAAACACAAACCAAAGCGTGAACATGAGTTTAATCAGTAACTTCCTGGAGTCGCCGCTGGTTGCCCGGCAACTCCTCAGAGCCAAAAGAAAATAGAAACGTAACCTCGCTGTAAAACCACAATGTGACATGTTGACAAACAAGACATAAGATCCTGGTAGATTAATTTACTCCAATAATAGAAAAGTGAGAAATAGCTACAACAAATGATTCTTTTCATTATCGATTTATCCGCCCAATCAATCATTTAAAAAATACTGGAAAATGGCCTAAATTCCCCAGAGCCCGATGAGACGTCTTCAAATGTCTTGCTCTAACCAAACACACCATCTGTCACTAACTACAGCCAAAGTTGCCAGAACCAAACAACCACATGCAGGACTCCGAATGTGAAGCCCGGTCTCAGGTGCTTCAGGGGGTCGGTTCTTATCTACATACAGAGCTGGTTGGGAGGAAGCCATCTGCATGAATGCTTGGATTATACATTCACGCTGTCTTTCTCTGTGACTCGGTTACGATGATCAGCCTCCGAGCTCTTGTTTTACAGTCTCCTCGCCTGTGGGGTGTTTGTTGTGTTTATGCTGCTGCCCTCAGCTTCGTCTGACAGCCTCATTAACAGAGCGAGGGGGTCCTCCTGGTCCACCGGGGGGCCGGAGTAACATCAAGTCCACGAGACGAACCCTCAGAGGGATCTCCCACTCTTTTACTGTCACGTTGAACGCGGCTCTGTTAAATATTCCCTCCTCGTCAGAGCAGAACATGCAGCTATAAAGAGGTCTGCTGTAAATATCCTGCATTGTGTGCTGCGGCGGCTGCTGGTTTCTCCGTCTTTACTGGAGCTGGAAGCAGAGGCAGGTAGATTGATTGGGTGTGTTGTATCCATCAAACACGGCGTGGCCTTCAGCTCAGGGACGTTTCCTCCCGCTGCGTTATAAACAGCCTGACAGACAGCAGGAGTGAAGCAGGAAGTCCTGAGCTGATGGCGTTTCATCCAAATCCTCTGGCAGTGAAGAAGACATGACTTCCAGACCTCAGATTATAGTTCTAGACCAGCGTTTTCAAAGTCTGACCCCATTTGTGCTTCCGGTTATCCGTCTGTTCGGTGACCGCTTCACGTTGGACAAATGTCAGCCGACAGCTCAAAAGTTAAAACACAAAGTCGTGATTAGAGATGCTACTGAGTCCAAGGTGACGTCAGTAAATATCTTGTTTGGCGACACTGGAACCAGCTTCTTCCTTCATAACTGATCATAACCAACAATTAATTTTCTGTCCATCAACTGACTCTCTAGTTGTTTGAGGCTTCATGGCAGGTTAAATCTCCATGTTTTAGCTCAGAGGACATGAACAGAAAGTCCATCCAAATGCTCCAAACAAGGAATGAAATTTGGTGTTTGAGGAGGAAAACTGAGTCGATATATATTTTTTACATTTAGCCGCTGTAGCTAACCGCAGCTACTTAGTTTGCTTCTCCAGCAGCAAACATTTATTGTTTCATATGAAGCAGGATTTTACTTCGACGGACGTAAACAGGACTTACAGAAACGTCCTGAAGGTATCAGGACCCAGTTTTAAGGAAAGGACCCAGTTTGACTCACAGCTTGTTCATAATGTCCTCCAGCGTAGAAGAAACTGAATGAAGTCTGGTTGGGGGCTGCCGGGTCCTGAATGGAGGTATAGGAGGCTATGTGAGTAAAGACCTGGGCTTCTGTTTTTGGAGAAGGCCATAAACACGCTCGCCGTCAACTTGAAAACTGGGACCCTCCCCTGCCCACCCGGGTCTATGATTAGCCCCCAGCTGCCCCGCTGGAGCAGTGACCTCTGCCAGCCGGGACGCCAATCAGCCGGGGCTCGGCGGGCTGTAATTGAGGGGGACAACAGCTGCCTTCACCTGTTTTCAGCAGGAAAAAACATTCTGTGGATGAAATAAAACAACAGAAAGACGGCGACGGACAGAGAAAGAAGAGGAGGATCAGACCCCTGCAGGAGCTTCTTCCCCTGTCAGACGACACTGAACTAATCTGAATTTCAACATGGATGCCGGCTGACTCCCCCCCAGAGGGAAGCAGCATTAGCACATTAGCTGGGACGCTGAGGCCAGATGAACGACCTCATTTACAACCAGTTTTATTCAGCGTTGCGTCATCTTCCTCTCGCCTTTTTGTTCTTCTCCCACAGGCCCGACGTGTCGACTTTAAACGGTTAAACAGTTTCTGGGATCAATAACATCCAGAGAACCGGAGTGACGCGTGGTCCAGATGTGGAGCTGGGATGAAGCTCGGAGGAGTTGATCTGTCCGATTAATCACTCACGATCTGACGCGCTAAAGAGTCGTCAAAGTAATTACCAAATGATTAGCAAATGATCTGGAATTGCTCAAAATCCGACTTATTAGCATAACATTAATTGCTTTGTTTCATAAAAGCCAGCTGGCTAATTGTTCTCTGCTCCCCCGAACGCTAATTGATCCAGAATGGAGGTGTTTCTGCGTGTGTGTGTGTGTGTGTGTGTGTCTGTGTGACTTCAGGAGCTTCACTTCCTGTTAAAGGACCAAACTGTTCAAAATATTTATTGATGAGTCCGAGTTACAGGAAGTGACATCGCTCTGAAGTGTGGCGAGGACGAGGCGTGAACCGCCTACTGTCATCATCAGCTCCGACCTTGACCCTCCCCCCCGCTGTGATCATGCGACCAATCACCTCCCTGACCTTGTCCCCGCCCCCGTCACTCATCACACACAGGTGACACCCATGAACAAATCAAACACACACAAAGTGCTCCTCCCATCGCCTTTTCCAGCATTCCTCTGGTGTTGTAGCTTTGACCTTTGACCTCGGCAGCTCGTGACCGCACTGCAGTTACGGTTTGGGTCGATTTAGTCACAACCGCGTGGTTAATGGAAACAGGAAGTGAACAGTGGTCTCATCGCCATGGACAAGCTTTCCACACATGTTTAAACTACAACAAAGATGGCAGAACATCCACATTTAGTCGTATTTAAAAGTGAGTCAGACTCCGATTTGAAGTCTCCCACCTGGAGACGGAGACAGGAAGCCGGATCTCCCGATCCATCCTGCTTTGATTGGAGACAGAAGACGACGCAGCGATCCGGAGTCGGAGCGCTGAATGATGAAGACGATTATGTTTCAAGGGTTTCACATGGCGAGCTGGAATTCATGTCCAGCCTTAATAGCGCTCGTTTTCTGCCTTGTTCACTCCATTAGCGCCGAGCAGGGGGCCCAAGTGGCGAGCCCGCCGCTAATTACGGCATGAGGGATGATCGGCGAGGGCTCATTACCGGCGGTGCGGGCCGAAACATACTGTCTCTCTCCCGGCTAATGATGTTGGATCCGCGGCGAGGGGAGAGCGGTGCTCGCCGCTTCATCAAAGGTCTGAATGTCCAGGGGTTAACGTGGCCGTTGACTTCTCTCTCTGACCATCTCAGGAACGTTTTCTCTCCGAATCTAAACCACAGCGGCCTCATTAACATGAAGCACAAAACAGAGCCAGTGCATACATCCGTGCTATCGCTCCGACAAGTCAAGAGTTTATCTTCCGTTCAGACACGACTACAGATCTCCATCAATCAATAAACTCATCAGTGGTGGAATAAAAATACATTAAAACTCTTATCATACAGAGCTGGAGTCTGGCTGTGGCTAGCTTAGCATAATGGCTGGAAGCGGGGGGAAACAGCTAGCCTGGCTCTGTCAGAAACACACCTCCTGACCTCTGAAGCTCTCAGAGTTTAAAACAACAGTTTGTTAAAAATAATAAAATCCCAGCCCTCTCTCTGTGTGAGACGCACAGAGATGAAACTAATCTGCACTGTTCCTTTAACTCTCCCGTCTCTCTCGGCCTTCTTCCATTACAGCCTCTTACCTGACACAACGAAGCAGAACTAACCGCTGGCCGATGCTCAGCCAGCGATCTGTCACAGCTCTTTCAACCCGACGCCGGAGAGAATAAAACAACGTGGTGCCGAGTTCAACCTGAAATGTTTCCTCTGAACAATCTGATGTGTTCACGGGGCTTTAATTGGAGTTTTAGCCGTTTAGCTGATGATCAAATCCAGACAGTTTAATGAGCTTTGACTGACTTCATTCCCACGGTGGCCATTTTAGATGTCCTGCTGCTGCATACGGTGAATACAGTAAACACAAACGCTGCAGATCCAGTCAAGAGAGGAAGTCCTCCGACAAGTGGAACAGCTTGATTTTCGACCTGAGAGAGACCAGACGAGTGTTTGCATTTGATTGAAGCGGGAAGAAATGTGGACTAAAGAGGCGACATAAAAATGTACATATGCTTTTTTACATTTGTTTCTCCTGTAGTCCTCGAGGACTTCCTATTTCTCCTCGTGGAAATGTTTCGGGCCGCAGCCAGAAAGAAACCAAAACTATTTTAGCACGAAATTTTAAAAGCATCACTTCGTCCTGATGACCTTCTGCCCATAAAACAGAATAAAAACAATGCTTAAAGAAAACTAAAACCAAGAGAGGAAACAACTCAGTTACACTCTTTCCCACAATTATGCCCTGACCGCAGTCTGACAGGCTCTCCGTCTGTAAATGCATGACGGTTTGACAGGTTTCAGACGTGTTTGATCTCCGGACAAGCGTGGAAACGCAACAGACGAGGGTAATAAAGTTACTAAACCTCGGAAGTTTGTTGGCAGAAGCTTCTTGTGAGTGAACCTGAATGGCCGGCGGAGGAGAGGTGTTTTAAAAGACAAGGCGTTCATTCATGTGGAGCCTCTCAGACGCTCCTCTTCATGTCGCTAATGGAAGCCGACACAGTTAACCCAGAGGAAACCGGCACAGCGAGGCAGCTCTAACCCAATTTTAGCCGCCGTCTCCTCGCATCCTATTTCGGTGATTGTACCAGCAGTAATTAAGGCTGTAATAATTAAATAAGTCTCTTTTAGCCGTGTGGAAGACGGAGAGGAGGTGAACATTTCGCCAGATCTAATTAGCTCGTCTGTTTTTTGGTTTCTCCCCCCCGACCGTCTGGCCGGCTGAACTCCTGTCTGTCTCAGTGCGTGGACGTCTCTAATCCCCTGGGTTTGCCGCGACAGGGAGCGTATACTTACCTGCATGTTTTTATGGTGCAAGAGGTCAAAGGTCAAGCCTTGTGCCTTCACATGTATTGGCCTAAAGAGGGGGGAGGCTGGTTTCTGTGAGTAACAGCAGTCATTAGCGGCTACAGGCACACCTGCTCTGTGCTGTGAGGAGGGTTGGAAAGTCTGACCCTGTTTTTAAAGCCCCAAACTCTCACCAGCAGCTGCCACGTCACTTTTATGGTTTATTCTTTTTCCAAAAGCATGCAGGGAGTAAAAACCTCAAGGATTACACTCTTTATAACCCTCTCAGACTTAAAACACTACAAACTACAGGGATGTGGGTTGCAATAGTTTTCAAACCCAAGACTTTCTGCAGCCGCGGAAGACGAAACAACAAAGTGCATCAAAACTTAATCAGACGAAGCTCAAAAAAAAAAAAAAAATTCCCTCCGCGCCTTCACTTTAACAATTTGCAGCACAACTCGTCAGATTGAGTTAAGATTTTGTTTTAAAAAGGAGCTCTAGTTTCATAAAAGTATATTAAGACATCAAGAGAAACAAACGCGTTTTGTGTCAGAATGTGCGCGTTGCTTTAATTAGCCTAAAGGGGGCGCTGTGGGTTAGTTTGAATGCATCAGGAGCCTCAACTTTAACAGAGCTTTTTATTTTGGAGAAAACAGAGAATTCCCTCTTTTGTTTTTGTCGTGTGAGTGCAATAATTTACAATTTGATGAGAGAGATTCTGTAAAAATGTGATGTTTAAATGAACCTCTGGCTTTTTAAACACGTTAAATACGTATTTTATCCTGTGAGCCGTAAAGTCGGTTTACAGTTTTGTCAGGTCGTAGCGACTTTAATGAGTCTGTAAGTCTCAGACATGATGGTTTGAATTTTAGAGGCCAGGACGTGCTGAAATGCCGAACCATAAAACTAAAAAATAAAACAAATGCATCAAGAAATATGGTTTTGTTGGGTTTACACTCCTTCACCAAGCATCCCTGTAAAGCACCATCAAGACAGCCTCCTAACAGTGTGTCCTCAAAGGGTCCCCGTACACCAGAGTCCTGACAGAGCGTCCCAGTACACCAGAGTCCTGACAAAGCGTCCCAGTACACCACAGTCCTGACAGAGCGTCCCAGTACACCAGAGTCCTGACAAAGCGTCCCAGTACACCAGAGTCCTGACACAGCGTCCCAGTACACCAGAGTCCTGACAGAGCGTCCCAGTACACCAGAGTCAACATTGCTTAATGTTGTGCTTTATTAAACACTTTTTTAACCATTTAAAAAAGATGTTCTGCGTCTATTTGTTATTTATAGATTTGACTCGTAGAAACGGTAAAACTGGTGGTAACTGCAGCAGCCGTGGTAGTTGAGATGCAATGTTTGAGCAATTCCAGAGTCATATTAATGCAGAAACAACACATATATATATACGTATATATATATATATATATATATAAACATATATATATACATATATATACACATACATACATATATACACATATATACATACATATACATATATATACACATACATACATATATACATATATATATACACATATATATACATATATACATACATATATACATACATACACACATATACATACACATATACATACATACACACATATACATATATACACATATATACAGTGGGGCAAAAAAGTATTTAGTCAGCCACCAATTGTGCAAGTTCTCCCACTTAAAAAGA
>LKNJ01006791.1:0-17815 GCA_002120245.1 Maccullochella peelii
GTGATGATTCATGCTTAGTCATTACTGATAGTCCACAGCATGGTGACCAGGGCAGAAGTAGAGTTTTATTTTAAGAGGTGGGTAAACTGTGTTTCTACCATCCAGTATATTGTAATAGTAATGTGTTGATTGTAATGTTTTATAAGTGGTTATATCTTTAAAGATTAGCTTATTATAATGTATACCTAAATATCTTAGATGACGATAATTTCATTGACTTTACACCACACAAGTTAGTGTACAGATCATTTTCATTATCAGTTTAACATTTGAGGTTTGCCCCACAAAGTCTAAGCCGAGTAACTGCATATTCATCACTGCAGCAGAAAAAGAAAATCATCATATGGTTACAAAAAGATATGTTACAGTATAAAATCAAATAACTGAAAATGGTGAAAAAGAAAAAAGCATATAACAAAAGACAAAGAATTATGAGGTTAATTTAAAGGCAGGCTCATTAGCGAAAATCTACAGTGGTTCTAATAAATTCTGTTGACCCCTGGCTAAATACTGGCTGAACATGACTACTGCATCTGTGCCAGCTCAACAGATGCATTGGTTTCTTTGGCAAGCAAAATATAGCCACAGGCACTGCAGGAAGAGTCAGATATCATTGGGTTGAGTGCTGCTATGGAAGAGTAACCTTGTCTATCAATGGTAGAGCAACTTTGTCCATTAAAGTTTTAGCATGGGCTTTGGCAGACAACTTCTCCTCAGCAAGGGGACCATGGGGCAATTTGCATTAATAAAGAGATCAGAAGTGCTATCCATTGCTTTGTAACTATATCCCAAATGGGTAGCATGATGATTTCTGTATGCAACAAGAATCAAAACAAACTTTAAATATATCTGATTCTGTAAAACTACAGAACAACTAACGGCAGTAAGTCAGTGATTAGTTAGTTATTCTATAATTATAGGTCTGACAACACAGGAGGGTTTTTTCATTTAAACAGGGATTTAGAGATAAGATACTTCCAATACAACTGCCTCTCACTTAACAAAGCAACAAAAATAACCTAAGAAAACAGAAACTCTGCTTATCACCTAGTAAATCAACCAGCAACAGTGCTTTTATGTCAATCAGAGGACTTTGGAGAGATCTATCTTAATCTGTCAACATGATTGCAGCCTGTTGGATCTAAATGCTGTTCAAAAGATGGACTGAAAAGAAAAAAATGATTGGCCCTTTGCAACTGGGACTCTGTCACAAACTGCTTTTATTGCTCTTGCTTTGCTTACACCCAATTTACTGGGTGTAAAGCTGTAACTGTGTTTTGCTAATACTATATAGGGCCATCATCATCCTCATCATTAGTCAGTTCCTCTCTTGATGTCACCAGAGTGAACTGGAGACTGGCTTTTCGCCAACCACAAACTTTGCAGACATTCTGGCACATTTTCTTCTTGATAATCGTTGACGTAACAGTCAAATGGAGCTCAAAGCAATCTATGAGACGAGAATGTTATTTTCCAATTCATCTTCACAGGAGCAGCTCCAGGTTTTGCCTTTCAGTGGAATCCAAGATTAACTTCCTGCTTTGGGCTTGAGTTCTTAAGATCCATAAACACTGAACAAAAATAATATTTGAATATGTTTTGCTTTAAGAACAATGTCTTGCTTGCTGGCTGCATCTTTCCCTCTACCAGGACTACACAGACATGCACACACATACACTGAAAGACACACACACACACGCACACACACAGTCCGAGAGAGACAAGTGCACATGAACCCCTAAGCTTTGCAGGTCCACTTAGTAGAGAGCAACTAATCTAATCAAGTACAGCAGCTAATGCACAACGAAAGCAGAGTCATTTACTCGAGATGCCAGTCAGACGCTTCCTGAGTGAACAAGAGAGAAAGGGAGAGGAAGACAGAGAGAAAGTTCAGGGTCTAGAGTGGCATAGGATGAAGAGATCAGGACAGATCAGCTGGGGCTGGACACAAAGCTTAACAACAATCCGTTTCTCTCTCTTATCTATCTTGTATTGACTTAAGCTCCCTCTTTCTCAATTTATCTATTTTTCAACAGTTTCTCCCTTCAAGTGCAGTGCACTCCATCATCTCTTTCCATGCTTACCTGTCTTTAGTGCTGCCTCACTTGCAGCTCAGTCTCTTCTCCTCAACAACTTGGTGCTCCTCTATGTATCGCTCCTCTCCGTGTGTCTGACTCAGTCTCTCTATCCTCCAACACCTGCTGTCGGAGATCAGCCTCTCTCCTGTCAGATGATGCTGAGAGCAGCCCTCCCTCTATCCTTCCTTTCCGCCCAACCCTCCCTATTTTCCTCTCTTCCCCTTCCTCACATACGTGCGTGCATTTAACTGACTGTTTTTAGTCTGAGGCGAGCACCAACGCTCTTTTCTCTCTCTACCGATGTCTCCCCTTTGTTCGCTTTCCATCTCCACCTCCCCTCTTTTCTCTTGATCTGTCTATGGCAAAGAGGTGCCCATCCAAGCTGTGGGTGTTGCTTTGCTTAGCATTTGTCTCAGTGAGTCTGCTTGATAATGACATTGTGTCATTGTCTTCTCATTCAATAGGACAAAATGCTGTGGCCGGATGTCGGCTTGAAAGCAAAGTTTTCCCCCCCAAAAAAGGGACCTAATCTGAAAGGCAATATCAAATCTCTCTGTCCTATTATCTGCCTCGCACTGACAGCTTGTTCCAACATCATGAAACCCCTTCTGCAGAAATTAGCCTAACCATCCCATTGTCCATTTGACACATTAGTGGCAGGCAGTTAGCTGAAAAGCTCTCAAATGCTGCAGATTCTGTAGCACGCTCACACATAATGGAGAAAATCACTTGCTCAGCCCACAGAGGCATAAGCACAGGTCAGTGTTGCCAAATGTATTACTGAGTGATCACATTTTCCTAATCCTCATGCATAAGACAGTACAAGACATCACTACACATTATGCGCACAGTCACAACAATGTAGTCGTGCATAAAAGACATTCAATGGATTTCAATACCATGTCCCCTGTTCATGTCCACCTCTCTGCACCAAACATAGTACGGTATCTACAAATAAGTATTTACATTTTAAATCACTTTATCATATAAAATAAGTCGGATGTAGAATGCACATGGGAGTAGCTCACACATAGGCATACTCCTATTGTATGTCCACAACAGGAGTTGGTGTTTTCAGATTAAAACGATGATTCAGAATGCGTCACATTTATTTCTTTGCTGTGACTCAACTTTGTAACATCCATTGCACTTTTTTACAGGGCTATCCCACACATATACTCAATGCAAGCTTAAAAAAAGATCTACATATAAAAAATGACCCATCACCTTACCAAACGGGCTCCACCTTTCGGAAAACAGTATCAGAGAAGCTCACTCTCCAGAATCTTATGCTCATCCTTCCTCCTCCTGCGTCTTTGCTCTGAAGCATCACCTTTGAAAACAGATTTAGCTGCTTGCTAGGGTTACAGTTATAGTTCTACTAAGAATACCAAGCTGCAGAAAATGTAATTGTAGTAGTGCCAATCGATGAGAGCCTGCAGGCCCTGAAACAAGCCCATAAGATGATGTGAGCCATGCCTTTTGGTGGTATGTTGGCTCGTCCACACCCTCACATGTGTATTATGTTACAGGTAGCCCAGAGCTAGCTTAAGCACACACACAAGAATGAAACAATGAAAAAAACACACGAAGCCTGTTTTCTTTTCATTTACTACTGGATAACCTACATTGTGGTTTTCCAGCAGAGGTCCCAGCTAACCTGCTCTACCACTCACCCGGGGAAGATAGTGTTACCCCAGGGAGGGCAGGAATCCCCTGAACAAAGGTGAGCTCCAACAGGCAGAGAGGGAGCATGAAGCATGCAGGTTAAGTACAATCAACACCTTTCTGCTTGTTTCTGGCCTCTGAGCTGCCAGTGGGGTGGAGCTGAAGATGAAAGAGGATCTGCTTACATGGGGCAGAACAAATGGGAGTCAAACCAGGTCAGGAGGAGGTTGACTAAACAAATTATCAGGATTTTATTCCAAGTGAGTACATGGGAATTCAGAATTGTCAAGTTACTCACACGGTGTGCAATTATGCCATGCTGAGTCTCTTCTGACTATTTTTTTCTCATTTTATTTCTCATTTCATTAGTTTCATCCCCCTTCTGTCTCTGTCTATCATTGTGACTGTCTGCTTTCCACTCTGTTCACAGTCCTCTCTTGAGGCAGCCTGACTGTATCTGCAACGAGAAACTGCAGAGAATATCCTTCAATAAAGAATCAGTAACACTTAAATTTACAAGAATTTTGTTCTTGTGAGACTCATCATATACGTGAGGACAACAAAACATGCTTAAGCCCCCCTCCTTTAAAACTGAAGGGTAGCTGCTGCCTTACCAGCATTATGCAGAGCCTTCTTTTCTCCATCTCTATCTCAAAAGGTCCGCATTTCTTCGGTTAGTAATGTTATTTGAACTCTAGTGACACCTAAGGAAGACACCAAAGAAATCTTTGTAAAACAGCCTCTGCAGTTGCTGATCATCTCAGTGAACTCCTCAGTTCAAAAGTCAAAACTGTTGTCAATATTCCTTTAAAAATGGGGCTCCTCTGTCAAAGGTCTAGCAGCTCTGTGGGTGGATGAAACCTTTAAAAATCAGGGGAATGCCAAATGAAAGCACATGTTGTATTACTGCAGAAAAATCATACACATTGGTTTAGTAAGTTACAGGCAGTGGAATCAGATTTGGGATTTTGACTCCCCCTGCTGTCAAAATGTCTAACCATGTGGGTCACCAAGCATAATGACAAGCTGTATGGGAATCTCTTTGACTTTTGTTCACAAGTCCTGGTTTGCCTTTAAAGGTTCAGTGCAAGCCTAAAAGAATCAAGGATAAAAATATTCACCCTTACCAGTTCAACAACTTTTCCACTATGGTTAGGTTGAAAGAAAGCGGTATGAGGCTGATACAAGAGCCAGTCCCATTTCACATATCACTATGTATATCAAGTATTCTGTAACTGTGCATTTGAGGGACATGGAAATGTATGCAGGAAAATAATGAACACACAAAAGAAACCTGAGCTGCAGAAAAAGAGAGAGTTTTTGACCATTAGTTGCTATATGGAGCAATGATTTTACAAGCGGGGCCCCGTTTTGTTTGTATTGTGTACATGCACGAGGATGCGCATGAGTAACACTGACTACAAACACAACTTTGGTTTGTTTACAAGAAAACTGGGCACTTTTAAAGAAGAAGAAGAAGGCAAGAAAAGAGGAACAAGATTACTTTCTATAAATAATGCAATTAACTTGTAGCCTTGGGGTGCAGGACTTGGCCGTGGCCCTCATTCCCCTCTTAGTTCTTCAACACAACAACAGTGTTGTCAGCATTCCCAGAACCCCGCTGGCTCTCATAATTACCTTTCGTTTGGGTGGCCCTCTCTGTTGATGTTGGCAGTGATAAACCTCGACCCAAACTGAGTGTGAAACCACAGGACCATCAATGAACAGCTAGCATATGGAAGACTGTAGCTCATCCACAGTTCACCAACACAGCAATTCCCTGATTTCCTGTTAGACTGCACTCAAGTGTTATCTTGTGCACTTTACATTTGATATTATGTGAATCCGCGTTTATATTAAATTTAAATTTACTAAACAAAATTAATTAAAAACAGATCAAATTTGTCACTATATAGTCTCTGTATGGCTCCTCTTCTTAACCTGACCGTAATAGCAGCAACAATAGATTTGTTCATATGCATATCATTTATTTATCAGCTTATCAAGTTGCAGTGGGCCTGGGCTCCAGCATGCATTGTGCAGGGTACACCCTGAACAGGTCTGAGTGGATTGAAACTAACCACACTCTGTGGTGTTTCTGAGTGTGTCCCAGTGACTAATAGGGTGATTAGAGTCATTATGTGGACAAGCAGGGCTGTCGGCAGCTGCTCCAGGTGGGCATGGTGGCTGCTGAGTGAGGAGCGCAAGGCAAGGCAAGGCAGCTTTATTTATATAGCACATTTCAAACACAGAGGCAATTCAAAGTGCTTTACATGGGCAAAAAAAACATTAGAAGAAATAAAATCAGATTAAGAAAAAGTAAAATGAAAGAAGGAGAAACAACAAAAACAACACAGGTGACCTCAAGCAGCGACAGAAGCGGAGAATGAGAAGATACTGATATGCTAATGAAGAATTATAGTTCAATAAGAAATGTTGGAATGGGACATGGTAACATGGTAATGTTGAAGCATAAAATCAGCATACACCCTAATCAAAAGTTGTTCTGTTTAAGCGTTTAAGTGTGTTCATGGCTTCTTGGGAAATCAACAAAAACTGAAATCATTTTCAACTGCTGACTGAATTCAACACGTGTTTATGAGCCATGCTGCAACTGTCATTTGGAAATCTCATTACCAAACATGACATTGTCTTCATGTTATCTCCAGCGACAGCGTGTGCCTTAGTGATGGGCTTAGAAACATGTAGTTGACGACATTGATTGCATACATATATACGTCATTGTACACATGAAGAAGAATGATTTGATAGTTCTATTTATGAGCAATGTTCATGAATGCCACAAAGCAAACCATACATGCCTGAGTGAAACAATTGTTCTGTACTGTATGAGTAACACTGGAAATGCATCATTACCTCCATTGTTAGTCTCCTTTGCTCTCTGTCATCCTACTCAGTGAGGTATGTGCAGTGCGTAATTGAAAAGTCTCCTGAACTGAGATGTAACAGAGCTTGATTACATGGAGTCGACCTCCTGATAATGTTAAATGGCTACAACTGCAAGCAACATTACATCCTCAATAAATCCGAGCTTTTCAATTAATTAGCTGAATACGTCTATATTAAGTGGGGAGGCTAATGAAGAGCAACTGGGGGGGATAAACAGTAGGTACTTGTGTGTGTGTTGTAATATTATAATAATCAGTGTTTTAATAATCTGTATTAACACCTTTCAATATGCAACAACACCTCTCTATCACAGTGTCTTAGAATTGAACATTCTAAAACTCAAAAAGATACGACGTTAAGCGAGCAAGAGGGTGGACAGAACTTCAAAAAGATCCTAACATACATGACTCATTTCTCATCTACCATTGCAGCTGCAGTCTAGCATGTTTTTAGCTGAGCAGGTGCACTGAGTAACAGGCGAACCCCATCTGCTAAAATAACCTCCATCATCACCACGCTTCCCTTTGACTGTGCCCTCTGCACAACCTGCATAAGCAGACCACATTGCAGCAGCATTGGGTCATAATGTTTTTCTCTGTGAACTCACTGAGGACTGGACACACCCGTCTGGGTCGCAGCAGGGGTCTCTTTCCAGCCTGGTTTTGATGCAGCCGAAATAGGCCACAGTCAGTCCATCGCCTAAAAAAGCCAAAGCCCCAGTGTTTTTTACCCACGATAAAGCTCTGTGAAACATTCTAAAAGACACAACCTGGGTTTAATGAGAGCTGCTGTCCCACTTCTAAATAATACAAAAAAAGGTTCTGAAAGGATTTTGTTCTGTTACCATTGTAAGCCTCTAGAGATAATTAACATTGGTCACATTCATTTTATTATGCAAAAGATGAATGATAAGATAAGAGGTTTCATAAAACAACTGCATATTTGGAAGAAGTATATTGCATAATAATGTTTTATTACAAAAGACTCAAGCTGAAGTGAACTACTGCAGAATTTACCATCATGAAAAGATTTTAGTCAGGCTTATTGTAGATCTTTTTGACACTGGAAGAACACACACCTTTGTAACCGGACTATTATGTAAAATCCAAATCTATTGTGTAGGTATACTGTAGATTAGATATATGTGAGCCACAAACCCCTGTAAATAAAACAAAAAAAAAAAAGGACAGTTGGCAATTCTTGCCAGAAGTATAGCTCTGCAATGCATCAGTGGAAATTTTAGGCAATGCCTTTGAATGTCTGGATTTGTCTTATTATGTGGATTAGATAGATAGCCAACTTGTCTCCATCCTGTGTCTCCATATATCAAAATTCTCTAAAATGAAAACGTCACCAGAACCGACGGGCATGATAGCAACATGCAAATGTGAAACGAGGAAAATAGAAACGATGGATTGGACTGACACTTTGTGATGTGAGAAAAATGATAAATAATGGTGGGGTGGGGACAGAGGGATGAGGGGACTGAAGCCGCCTGAATGAAATCCAGTCATACTAACTCCCGGCGGAGGCTATGGTTCTTAATTGATAACATTAGTAGAATTCACTTCACTTAATCAGTGAAGATGGAGGGTAAGACAAAGTCAGAGGAGGCTGAAATGAAGTGTGCAGAGCAACAGATCTAAAAGAGAAATCGGGTATGGCAGCCAATGAGTTTACAGAGTTCCACAACTTCATTAAGTAATTGAACTTTTGTACAATGAGGAGTTGTGGAAATATTGACATGGTTAAATAATCATTTACATTGATGGGAGGAATACACAATGCAAATGACCTCAATCACCCCAACAACACGGAAGAAAGCTGGTAAAAGTTGAATGGTGTGGGTGTGTTTTCATTGCACACTGGTGCCCATTACTAAAACTGAAGACCCAGGATGTCCTGGCAGCAGGGTTATACCTTGTACTGCCAGGCTAAGACTGTCCAGGAATGGTTCAATGAACATTACAATGAATTCTGTTTGATTCAGTGGCCTGCACAGCCATCAGATCTCAGTCCAACTGAACATCTGTGAGATGAGATGGAGCAAGCCACCCAGGCTGCTTGGGAGGCAAAATGAGGTGCAACGCAATATTAGGAAGACTCCCCTAATATTCTGCTCATATGTCACACATGTTCTTTAGTGGAAGCCTCCCTCAAGAATGTCTCATATGGCAAATGTAAACAGTTTGTTTGTCCCCATGACAGTTAAGCCATGCCCTGACTCAGTATATGAGCCTTGATCTGCCCATTGAGCTACAGTTGGCTACTCTCTTTTCCTGTTTGCTTTCTCCTCAGGACACTGACTCCTATATTAGGAGAGAGAGCGGCCATTAACAGCAATCTGAAGAGGCACAGATGCCCAATTAGAGGCCTCTTCGCCACACTCTCTCATCCCTCAACAGTGAGGACTACTTCATTATCACCCAGCTCCTCATGTCAGTCAAAGGGTTGCCCAGACTCATAGTCATGGAGCTGATCAGAGTAGATGGCTGCAAGGCAACAGACATACCTCCTAGATGTGCACATACATAATATATGACATTATCTAAAAGAGAAGCCCCTTAAGGGGTGTCCCTAACCAAACAAGTTAATTAAGAAATTATTTATAGCTAGATTACAATAGAAATGCTCATCACATTGTTCCGCTTTATTTGCTGTATCACTAGACAGTAATTTTAGCTGTAATATGCCATTCTAATGCTTTTCCCCATTAGAGCAGAATCGAGTTGTTAGGGACCAAAATGTCCACATCCAGAATGACAATTCTTGCAGAAATGCCATGGCATTTATTCTGGCCTCCTTATTGTAGCATAGCAGAAGCTTTAGACTGAGGAAGATAAGAACCACCATTATCGAGAGCAATCAAGTTAATGAGTGTTTAATTGGGAACACTGTGGTGCGAACAGTTTAGCACAGGAAAATAACTGTGTTCCCACCTCTCATGAAGAGCACCCCCTTGCCCAAATGAGTCAAGGCTACTCAAGTCACATCAACACCAACAGAAAGTGTTTGTGTGCCAGGGTGAGATGATGGAGACGGCTGCGCTTGGCAAGAGTGACAGAAAAGTGTGGACACTGTATGTTTCCCCTTCACACACACACACACACACACACAGACCTGCACTTGGCTGGTTGAGGATAATGTTGTGATGGATTTGAGGCAGTGGCACATTGCAGGGGATCCAGGAAAGTCATCTTTAATGACAGACACCGTGGTTTGAAGCCACTGCCGTAAATCTCACAGACATGGTGCTGCTCTTAACACAATTGCTGTGTGACAGGCTAGGTAACAGAGATAGAGAGAGCCACCCACAAACTTTCCCTATGGACAAAACTGAGACATATCCTAATTAAGTCATATACCTTTTCTAAAGTGATCCAACCATATATGACATTGGAACAAAATCTACTGGATTTGGACAAAAATTAACTCCTCAAGAAATCCCTCCCAGGACCTAAAAGAAAGGAATTGTTAAATACTAAGTATGTTGTTGATACTTGGGCTTTTTAATCTAAGTGCAGCCTGAGACTAATGGAATACACAATTGGCATAATGACTCAGTGATTATAATCAGAGAGCTGTACTGTGGATAGCTAGCAACTGCACAGCCCAGCCCTGAGGTGCCATTAGCATGCGCTACAGACAGAGAAACCTGAATCCTCGTAATGAAATTCAGCAGGTGTGCAAGGGTGTATTCTCCTCTGATGAGCCTGAATCATCCTTGCGCCTTCAATTTCCCCTTTCCAGTATAACCTTCCCATTGTCCTATCCGGACTCATTATGACTCAGTTTTTTTTACGAGTCTATAGTGCATTTGATGTATAATGATGAAGAAACACAATTGTTTTAGCTGCTGGCAAGATGGCTGAGAGCCTTATAAACAAAAGGACAAAATCCCACTGAACAAAAGAATACACAATATTTAGTCTCTCTGTGTGTGTGTGTGTGTGTGTGTGTGTGTGTGTGTGTGTGTGTTCTCTATCCATTTCTATCTCTAATTCAACTTAGGGATGGACTGTGCTCACTGTCAGTCTATGAAAAATAGAATAATTCTGCTAATTAACTATCATAATTACAAAAGGTAACCAGGGGTCATGATGACATTGACATTTGCTGCCATAAAAAACTGTGTGTATTAGTATGTCTACATATTACTATAGTATTATAATAATATCAATAAAATATCACAAAACTATGCAAACATGGACTCGAATATAAACTCACAGCACCACAAACAATTACTGCACCAGAATATAAATGAAATATTGCGAATCTTTTTTCATGTTAAAGTGGCACTATCAATCTTTCCGTGGCCCTTGACGGTCGAGATCTCAAAAGGCGTGTGCCCCACATGGCCAGCTGGTATTACACACATACTTGTGCTCCCTGTCTCCCTCCATCTGCTCTTGCTCCTGTATTTACAGCCACACATTCCCTTCTCCATGCTGTGAGACTACCTGCCAAGAAGGGAACATTACAAGCTCCACTATCTCCATTTCGATCATATGCAGATGTCCAAAGCCGTAAGAGCAGATAGGTTTCCTAAGTGAGAAAGTAATTTTACGCACAATTGAAAATCTTATTACGAGCCAGGAAAAAGGCAGAGTTGAGATAAAGAAGAGCGAAGGTCAGCTTAGGGTTTTACTGCTTTAAAAATAGACAACGTACCAGGTCTTTACTCAGGTCATCACATTGTCTCCACTAAAATATAGAATATTAAAGTGAAGAAGCTTACCTCCATTACAAAACTTCTTCCAGTAACTGACTAAGCGTTAAATTGATGGACAAAAAGTATGGGAAATTTCTTGTTTATTTCAGCAGCACCCAACAGAAAGTCATGCTGAACATGAACATACGTGAACATGGGTGGAACAGAGACAATATGAATGCTGACAGACAGTTTAGTGCAATCTTAACTCTTGGTAGATACAAAATATAAAATTGAGCTAGTCATGTTTCATTCTGCTTTCAGGTGATTAAAGTTAGTTGGTCGTGTGGAATAGGAAAACAGTCTCCTTCTCAGAAACTTCAGTAGTTACACATCAATTCTCTGATGTCCAATAAGGAGAGGACTCACCATAAGGTTCTGGTCCTGGAGAAGCTCTTGTCAACTCTAGAGAGACACAAAGAGACAATAGATTTATCTTGGTTCCCATTCTTTGCATTACTAACAGATGATAAAAACATCTGGAGAAGGTGACACAATTTTCTTTTCTCATTGAATATAAGAAGACATTTTTATGAGCCTATCTTTGCCATATCAAGGATAGCTTGATCAGAAAGAACACGTTATCACCTTTGATGTGGTGAATCTCTTAGCAAATCTCTTTGCTTGTCGAGTTGCCTGATAAATGTCAGTCAAATATTCACTCTCCTTAACGTTCTGTTTTGCTGGCTCTTTAGCTGCTAAATGGCCCACTATGTTCACCAACTAGTTGCTAACTTTGCTTGTCTACACTTTATTGATGGGCAGGAGATGGTTCCTGTGGCTGGAAATGATGCGACTGAATCAAAACAGTAAGGATGTAAAAACAAGACAATGACCCAAAAGATGGTGAAACACTCCATAGAGCTGAGGGAAACTCAGGTGATAATTCTCTGTGTCAATACAGACAATCCCTTTCACAATACATGTGGTGATTTGATCCCTTGCTAATGCAAAAATATTGGTTAGTGGAGCTTTAATGTTTTCAACAATAGACACCACAATATGCCTTCATGAAGCCAGATGAATATGATCCACATTGCCTCCCTCCACTGCTCCCTTTTCTTCCCTCCATTTCCTTTATCTACTCCTCTGCCTGCCAGCCACTTGCTAAGTACACCCAGAGAGGGGTTGTCGGAAAGATGGGAAGGGGCAGCTGGCAGATGTGCTGTGCAGACAGACACACAGATTGTTGGAGTCTAGAAATATCTGAATGGGGTGGTGGCCAAATACTGCATAAAAAGACGAATAAAAAAATCACATGATAAAAAGGTAAATTAAGGCAAGAAAAAAAAAACATTTCAAGCTGACAAAGCATGTGGGGTATATGTAAGGAATTAATTACAGGAATTGTGCTCTGTTGCTGTTACGTGGAAAGATGGGTTGATCTGAGTAATGAGAGAAAGAGAAATTATGTGTGCTTGTAGGTAAAATTAACTGCCAGGAAGAGAAAAAGAGAGAAAAGGAGATTAAAAAAAAAGGCAACAAGAAAGAACAAAGTGCCTTGGCTGTTTTCCTCTCTTGGTGCATTACATTTACAGAGTGTTAGGAGTTTTGTGTGGTTGTTGTTCTCTTTCCATTTACCCTGCATACAGATGATGCGGGGCAAATTCTCCCACCTGTATAATTCTTTGAAGCAGCAGCCAAAGTAGACGCTGGTTGTGGACAATCAATCTACTGATAATCACTGCTTATCCCTTCCTCCCCCAGGCCTAAGCCAATCAAATAATTACAATTGTCATTCAATGCCAACACACTCACAGGCACACGCTCCATTCATCGGAAAAACAACACACTGTAAATAACATAGAGGTAATTGAAGCCATTCTTCTGACAGTCTCCTTCAAAGAGAGAAAAGGCAGCTGACGTTTGTTTTAAGTATAGTGTGCAATAGCAATGTGTCAGGGAGACTCAATTCCAACTCCATGTGGTGTTACTGCTGAGTGATCTGAGGAAACTGTCTACCTCAAAGAAACATCTCCGGTCTCATCCTCTCCAAGATTTCTCAAGAAGTAAAATGTAATCCAATGTTTATGCGACTTTGGTATGTTAAGTGCTACAAAACCAATATACTTGCTTTCCAGTCACCTACAGTTTGTTGCCAGCCTCTGTTGACATTGACAGAAAGGCAGCGTATTGATTATTCCTTTTCCTTACTCGGTCTCATGAAAAACCTTTTAAAATGATTAATTTTCCCTGCAATGTCACAAACCATTTAAGATTTACCCAAGGAGAATTTTGGAGTAAGGGATGCATTCAAAGGCAACACTCACTGCACAACTCATGTGATTTACCATCACCTTCATAAAACATTCATAGAATGACATCTTATTCCGTTTTAAAATAATTTATTTATGCCAAGGAGAGTTTGGGATGTATAAGAACAGAGTGCACAGTCTGATACTGTATGTTTGTTTCTACTCGAAGAGCAACTTTAAACCTTGTTTGAGCTTCAACATGCCCACTTCACACATAATGTATTCAAACACAGACACACACCTCCGCCACAGATTTTTCACTGATTGCTTTTGATCTACAGTACTACCTGATTTTCCCTAAAAAAAAAAGGTACATAACTACTGTTGCAATAAACATTTTAAACTGGGACCAGCATCAATTGACACAGTAATATAAAAGTGGCTGCAACTACCGATTATTTTTCTGTCTTGAAAATATCTAAAAAATGTGAAAATGCCCATCACCTTTTCCCAGAGCCCAAGGTCACATCAAAAATATTAAATTATGTAACTATTACACTGTATTTGACAAAAAAACTGCTGCAAATCCTCACATTTGAGCAGCTGGATGCAGTGAATGACTGAAAAGGGTTAACTGATTATCAAAATAGTTGCTGCTTAATTTTATGTCGCTTGACTAATCAGTTTATCAACTAATCATTTCAGCTCTACTGTACTTAGAATTAATTAACTCAAAAACTATATTCGGATTTAAAAAGGCATATTTAGGAGGCAAGGAGGGTATAATGAAAGATTCTATCAAGTTGCATTTTGGGAAATATAGGATCCAGTGTTTTTGGAGTTTAACCCATACAAGGGACTAAAATTCAGAATATCTTGGCTTTTGCTGTTTTGATTCTGTGGGTCAATATTCAATAGCATGCCCACACCACTGGGTGGCAGGACAGAGCTGAGTGGTCAAAACAGGGCTGATACATGTCTTATCTGTGTATCTATGTATGTCTGTGTCTTCACACTGATATCCCTCTGTTTCAATTTCTGCCAGCTCTATAGCTCACTAGCCTGTTATTATCTCTAGCTTTGTCTTGCCACCCTCTCCCAACCCCACCTGTCTTTTCTCCCCCTATCTCCTATTTCAGGACTTGTGTCTGTTGTAAAAAATATCTTATAAAATTGTATGCGAGAGGATGGGATGATGTAAGAAATTGAAACAGTATGTGTTGAAACAGTGTGTCTGACATCAAACATGTTATTTCATGAACCTTCTGCGGTGCACTCTTAACACTTGCTTCTGTCATTGGATACAACTCACCTTTGCACATGACTGTAAAATGTATTTGGCATGCCAACAGTGGTATTATGCGTGTTGCTGGTGAGGGCTCTGCTCTTTTGTTGTTTGCTCTTTGTTGTCCAGTGTTGAGAATGGAATTATTAGTTTGCCAGTCAGCAATACAGTGGGTGATTACTCCTCTGCTGACACAGGCAACACATTGTTTTGGTGTGACAGACCGTCAAATAAACAACTACACCTTCATCTATTGTGGAGGCACATGACACTCACTCAAGGAAGGACACACAAATAGGCAGAAGGTAACAAAATGGGCTATTCTGATAATATAAAGCCATTTTACCTCTGAGACCAGAGAATAAGGAATTGTTGGAATGCTACTACATAAGTAACCCCAGTGACAGGGGTTATATGCAGAGGATGTGGGACCTATGGATTCTTCAAAACCCAACATCTAGACTAACAAAGAAACAACTAGTAGCTCAGTGTTCCAACATCCACAAGCGGCAAGACTGAGACTGAAGATACCATAACCAAGCTGGATTACCAAGACTAAGTGAAGTACCCTCTGAAAGTCTACTAGAAGATGTGAATGCAGCACTACAGACAATCCCTACTGCGACCATCACTGAGACCAACAAGCTGATATACACCACAGCAACAGTGATCCTTGAGATGCTTGGCTACAAGATGAGCAAGAAAAGCCATAAGGAGCAATCCAGAATCCATGGATTGCTTGGACAAGTCACCATCAAGTGCGGCATATACCAAGGAGATGCTCTGTCCCCGCTGCTGTTCTCACAAAGAGTGGCTACAGATACCGGCTACGGAATGGAGCAACCATCAGCCACCTGCTCTACATGGATGACATCAAGTTGTATGCCAGGAGTGAGCGAGACATCGACTCACTGATCCAACACCACTAGGATCTACAGCAACGACATTGGAATGTCATTCGGACTAGATAAGTGTGGCCGGATGGTATCCAAGAGAGGGAAGGTAGTCAGAACTGAAGGGATTAGACTACCAGAAGGCAACATAGCAGATGTTGAGGACAGCTACAAGTACCTTGGGATTCCGCAAGAAAATTGGAACCATGAAGAGGCCACAAGAAAATCAGCCACAGCCAAATACCTCCACAGAGTAAGGCAAGTGCTGACAAGTCAGCTGAATAGAAAGAACAAGGTCTGAGCTATCAACACCTACGCCCTGCCCGTCATCAGATACCCCGCTGGCATAATAAGCTGGCCAATAGAGGAGATAGAAGCCACCGGTATAAAGACAAGGAAGCTCCTCACAATGCATGGAGGATTTCACCCCAAGTCCAGCACCCTGAGACTATACACTAAGTGGCAGGAAGGAAGGAGGCCGAGGACTAGTGAGCGTCACAGTCACTATCCAGGATGAAACAACTAAGATCCATGAGTACATCAGGAAGATGGCCCCAAGTGATGAGTTGCTTAGTGAATACCTCAGGCAGCAGAAGCCTGAGGAGGAAGAAGAGCAGGTGGAACCATCATGGGAGGACAAACCCCTGCATGGAAGTACCACCGGCAGATAAAAGAAGTGGCTGATATCGAGAAATCCTACCAGTGGCTGGAAAAGGCTGGACTCAAAGACAGTACAGAGACACTAATCATGGCAGCACAGGAACAGGCTCTGAGCACAAGATCAATAGAGGTCTACCACACCAGGCAGGACTCCAGGTGCAGACTGTGCAAAGATGCTCCAGCACATAACAGCGGGGTGTAAGATGCTAGCAGGCAGGGCATACATGGAACGCCATAACCATGTGGCTGGCATAGTGTACAGAAACATCTGTGCCGAGTATGAGCTGGAAGTCCCAAGGTCAAAATGGGACACACCTCCAAAGGTGGTTGAGAATGACCAAGCTAAGATCCTGTGGGACTCCCAGATACACTGGTGATGGCGAACCAACCGGACATAGTAGTGGTGGACAAACAGCAGAAGAGGGCAGTAGTGATAGATGTAGCAATCCCAAGCAACTGCAACATCAGGAAGAAGGAACACGAGAAGCTCGAGAAATACCAAGGGCTGAGAGAAGAGCTAGAGAAGATGTGGAAAGTGAAGGCAACAGTGGTCCCCGTGGTAATCGGAACACTNTAGTGAGCGTCAGAGCCACTATCCAGGATGAAACAACTAAGACCCATGAGTACATCAGGAAGATGGCCCCAAGTGATGAGTTGCTTAGTGAATACCTCAGGCAGCAGAAGCCCGAGGAGGAAGAAGAGCAGGTGGAACCATCATGGGAGGACAAACTGAGCTATGTTGGTTTTTTAGTTAGGTTAGCTCCTCTTGCTTCTCAAAAGGTAAGCTAGCTAACACTGTTACGTTAGCTTGCTCTCTCACTAGTTGCGAAAGATACCCCCTAAGATATAAACAAAAGCATAATGGTGGGTGATATCAGAAAACATACCTTAAACATCAGGTGGCAGCTCCTCTGCTGAGTCGGGAAGAAGCTCTTTCTCCAGCGATGTCACAGGGAACGAAGCTGGAGATTGGAGGCTGGAGTTTTTTTTTTTTTTTTTTTCTCTCGTTTGGATACCAAGGCAGGCAGTTGGCATCCACGACGTTGCATTACTGCCACCTGCAGGTGACCCCTGGCCTCAGGGCCACAAGTACACAAATCACTTATGCTCCATATATCACAGAGCTATGTGGTGCAAAAGGAACTTGTAATTTGTGAGCGACAAAACAGCATTTGAGACTCGTAGCGGCAGATTCAAGCAGTTGTAGTTATTGACTTGTGTTTGTGATAGAAATATATCCAAGAAAAAAATATATATTTGAGAAAATATTCTACAGGTGTGCAACTCTCATTGCATGAATTCACATACTGATTAGCAGATGTCCGAATTTGTTCATGACTTCACATTTTTTGATACGTGTGTGTGAATGTGTTTTGCACCATGTTTACTGCAGCAACTGTAGCAAAAGTGTGAGT